>JAZKJV010005161.1:0-89995 GCA_037367405.1 Ottelia alismoides | reverse complement strand
TCCCGATCTTTTTGCCCGACTTTTTAGCCGCCACACGAAGCTCGTACGTCTGCTGAAGGTTCATCCAGAACCAAGGGCTGGACCCAAAGAAGTGACCCAGGCGCAATGCCGTATCCCCGGTGATCGCCCGCTGGCCCTCGAGGATCTCCGGGAACACCCAGGTGACGAGCCAGAGCGGCGGCACTCATTGCGAGTTCGGTGAGTTCGACGGCCAGATGCTCGCCGGGATGAATGGGGGGATGCGTGGTTGCCAGTGACATGCCTGTGCTGCTCCTCGTGATCCTCGTGATCGTCAACGATCTCCACGTTCGTTGGACCCTTCGCTCCCTCGGGCCACTGAAAGCAGATCCGCCAGCGCCGGTTGATGCGGATGCTGAACGGCCCGAGACGGCCGCCCCCCAAAGCCTCGAATTGATTGCCGGGCAGGGGCGGCCAAATCGGCCAGATCGACGGCCGCATCCAACCGATCGAGCTTCAGAAGCGCGACCCGAGCAATGCCCTCAAAGGCTGGCACGCGTTTGTGCTCGGCAAACTCCCGCGTTCGTTTGTCGCGGTCACTGACGATCACAGCTTCAGGGTAGAGTCTCGTATGCAGTACTTCAAGCGTACTGGCAGTCCGTGGGGCGAATCGAGAGAAGTTCCGCACGATGATGGCATCGGCCAGCGCGGACCCGGCGCCGGGGAAGACGACATGATAGGATGCCCGCAGCCCATCATGTCGCGACTCCGGATTTCGCTGTGTCTGCTGGCCGGCGCATGGTCAGCGTTTGCGCAACGCGCCCCTTTGTTCAAGGACGAGATCCTGCCGGTGCTCGAGAAGAACTGCACCTCCTGCCACAACCCCGAGCGCAAGATGGGCGGGCTGGACCTGACGACCTTCAGCGGCCTGATGAACGGCGGCGCCAGCGGACCGGTGATCGCGCCCGGCAAGCCGAAGAGCAGCTTGCTGTGGCTCCAGGTGGACTCGGGCAAGATGCCCGTGGGCGGCAAGCTGACGGCCGCCAACAAGCAGTTGATCGCGGCCTATATCGAACACGGGCGCTTTCCGGCGCAAGATGAGGAAGCCGCGGCGCGCGCGCGCGAAGCCGCGCGCATTACGCCGGAGGCGCGGCGCTGGTGGTCGTTCCAGAAGCCGGTGAAACCGGCGGTGCCCGGCGGAGCCGCGAAGGCCATCGATGCCTTCGTGCTCGCGAAGCTGAAAGAGAAGGGCTGGGGCTTCCGTCCGGAGGCCGACAAGATCACGCTGCTCCGGCGGGCCACTTTCGACCTGACCGGCGTAGCGCCCACGCCGGCGGAAGCCAAAGCATTTCTGAATGACCGCGCGCCTAACGCCTATGAAAAGCTCGTCGACCGCCTGCTGGCCTCGCCCCGCTACGGCGAGCACTGGGGACGCCACTGGCTGGACATTGCCGGCTACTCCGACTCGCTGGGCGACGCCGGCGACGTGGAGCGCGAAACCTCGTGGAAGTACCGCGACTGGGTGGTGCGCGCCTTCAATGCCAACAAGAGGATCGACCGCTTTTATCTCGAGCAGTTCGCCGGTGATCAACTGACCAACTACAAGCCGCACACGACGCCGACGCCGGAGCAGCGCGAGGCTCTGATCGCCACCGGGTTCCTGCGGACCATCGCCGACATTACCGACAACCAAACGATCTACGAAGTGGACAAGTATTTCGACGCGCTGCAGAAGACCGTGGAGACCAGCCTGACGGCGGTGATGGGCCTTTCGGTGGGCTGCGCGCGCTGCCACGATCACAAGTTCGACCCGCTCCTGCAGCGCGACTATTACAAGCTGACGGCCGTTTATCAGGCGACGTGGGATCCGGAGAACTGGCTGGCGGCGAGCGTGAAGTACGGCCCCTGGCCGAGCCGCATGGTGATCGACGTGCCGGCTGAGCAACGGGAGGCCTGGATCCAGGACGTGACCAGCAATGACGCGCGGACCATCCGCAAGCTGGACGATTTGCTGGAAGCCACCTATCAGCGGTTTCGCCAGGGGACGCTGGAGGGCCGCGACATGAGCGAGGCGCGCCGCCTGGAGATGCGCAAGGTGATCGAAGCCGACCCGGATTTGGAGATCGACCGCAATCCCGACCGCAGCGTGCTGCCCGACGCCGAGCTCGAGAAGCGGTATCCCGAGCTCCTGAAGTACAAAGAAGACCTGGCCGCGCGGCGGGCGAGCCGCAAGAAGAAGCAGTTTTCCATCGACCCGAACTACATCGAGGCGGCCTTTGACGTGTCGAAGACGCCTTCGCCCACCTACCTGCTGCACCGCGGGAATTATCTGGCGCCGGGCGCGGAGTGAAGCCGGGCCTGCCCGCGGTGCTCGACGATCCGGCCCGGCCCTTCGCTTTCCCGGATCCGGCGGCGCATCCGGAGTGGAATCACACGGGCCGGCGCCTGACGCTGGCGCAATGGCTGGTGAGCCGGGAGAATCCGCTGACGGCGCGGGTGTTCGTGAATCGCGTTTGGCAGTTCCATTTCGGCGAGGGCATTGTGCGCTCGGTGGATGATTTCGGCAAGCAGGGCGAGAAGCCCACCCATCCCGAGTTGCTGGACTATCTGGCCGTCACCTTCCAGGACGAGGGCTGGGATTTGAAGCGCCTGCACAAGCAGATCATGATGTCGATGGCGTACCGGCAGGCCTCCACCGAAGTGCCCGCGTATCTGGCCGAGGATCCGTCGGCGCGGCTGCTGTGGCGGAAGCCGCCGCTGCGCCTGGAAGCGGAAGCCATTCGCGATTCGCTGCTGCAGGTGAGCGGACTGTTGAACGCCGAAATGGGCGGCGCGCCGGTGCCGATCCAGCGGGGCGGCGACGGGCAATGGATGGAAGACGTGTCCAAGCCCGGGGCGAACCGCCGCAGCCTTTACCTGACACAGACGCGCACGCGGCCCGTGACTTTCCTGCATGCCTTCGACGCGCCCAGCATGACGGCGGACAACCAGACGCAGCGCTTCCGTTCGGCGCTGCCCACCCAGAGCCTGGCGCTGCTGAATGGGCCGCTGGTGTTGCGGACCACCAAAGCCTGGGCGGCGCAACTGCTGGAACAGGCGAAAGGCGACACGGACGCGGCGCTGCGGCACGCCTTCGAAGCGGCCTACACGCGGCCGCCCACGGAGCGCGAGCTCGCCATTGGCCGGGCCGCGCTCGAGCCGGGCAGCGACCGGGCGGAAGCGCTGCGCCTGTTCCTGCAGGCGCTGACCGGAGCCAACGATTTTCTGTACAGCTTCTGAGGTGATGACCATGAACCCACGATTCTTCTCCCGGAGGCAGGCGCTGCGCGAAGCCGCGCTCGGCTTTGGCGGAGTGGCCTGCGGCGCGCTGCTGGCCGCGGAGACGCCGCGCGCGCATGACCTGCGGCCGCGCGCGCCGCACTTCGCCGCGAAGGCGAAGAACGTCATCTTCCTCTATGTTGGCGGCGGGCCTTCCACGATCGACATGTTCGACCCGAAGCCCGTGCTGGCCCGGTACAACGGCAAGCCGGCGCCGTTCGAGATCAAGGGCCGCGCGCTGAATGGATCGCAGGAGATCATGGCCAGCCCCTGGGCGTTCCAGAAGTGTGGGGAAGCGGGCCGGGAGGTGTCGGACCTGCTGCCGCACTTCCAGAAGGTGGTGGACAAGGTGACGTTCGTCCGCTCGATGACGACCGACCGCATCGATCACTCCACCGCGCAATTCACGTTCGTCACGGGCCGGGGCTTTACGGGCTTCCCCACGCTGGGCTCCTGGGTGGCCTATGCGCTGGGCACGGAGAATCAGAACCTGCCGGCGTTTGTCGCCTTGGGCGAGGGCGCTTCCATTGGAAGCCGGGCGCACTCGTCGGCCTGGCTGCCGCCGGTCTACACCGGCACGGCGATGCGGCCCGATGCGAAGACGCCGCTGTTCGACATTTCGCGGCCCGCCGAAATCTCCGCGGGGCAGCAGACGAAGCTGCTGGGCATGCTGAAGGAGCTGAACCAGGCGCAGCGCGCGCACCATCCCCTGGACCAGGACCTGGAAGCGCGCATTGCCAACTACGAGCTGGCCGCGCGCATGCAGGTGGAAGCGTTGCGCGTGGCCGAGCTGGCCACTGAATCCGAGGCCACCAAGAAACTTTACGGCATCGAGGAGAAGGGCTCCGGCAAGTTCGGGCAGCAGTGCCTGATGGCGCGGCGCCTGATCGAAAGCGGCGTTCGTTTCGTGCAGATTTACGGCGGCGGCGGTTGGGATACGCACAGCAATATCGGCGGACAGTTGCCGGGGCTGTGCCACTCCATCGATCAAGGGATGTCCGCCCTGCTGACCGATTTGGACGAACGCGGCCTGCTGAAGGAGACGCTGGTGGTTTGGAGCGGCGAGTTCGGCCGGCTGCCGACGATTGAAGCGCGCACCACGGCGCCCGGCCGCGACCACAATCCTTACGGCTTCAGCATGTGGATGGCCGGCGCGGGCCTGAAGCGCGGCTACGACTTCGGCCAAACCGATGAGCTCGGCTACGGCGCCGTAGCCGAATACAAGACCGGCCACAGCGACATCCACGCGACCATCCAGCACCTGCTGGGCATTGATCACGAGAAGAACACCTTCTTCCACGAAGGGCGCAACGAATCGCTGGTGGGCGTGAACCCGGCCCGCATTCTGAAGGAGATTCTGGCATGAAGAGACGAGAGCTGCTGTCGCTGGCCGCGGGGGCGGCGGGCCTGAGCGCCGGTCCCGTGAAGCGGGTGCCCGGGACGAAGATCAAGATCGGCCTGAACGCCTATTCCTTCAACCGTCCGCTGATGGCCGGCCAGATGACCGTGGCCGACGTGGTGACGTATTGCGCCAAGCAGAAGATCGACGGCGTGGACATGACCGGCTACTATTTCCCCGGCTATCCGAAGGTGCCGAGCGATACGGCGATCCGCGAGCTGAAGCGGCAGGCCTTCCAGAACGGGGTGACCATCAGCGGCACCGGAGTGCGCAACGACTTCGCGCTGCCCGATGCGGCCGCGCGGCGCGAGCAGGTGCAACTGGTGAAGGACTGGATCGACGTGGCCGAGAAGCTGGGCTCCGACATGGTTCGGGTCTTTTCGGGCAAGCAGAAGCCCGAAGGGTACTCGTTCGAGCAAGTTCTCGACTGGATGGTGCCGGCGTTCCGCGAGTGCGCGGACTACGGCGCCCAGCGCGGGGTGCTGGTGGGCCTGCAGCACCACGACGACTTCCTGAAGACCGCCGCCGAGACCATCCTGACGGCCGACAAGGTGAAGCACGACTGGTTCACCGTGATCCTCGATGTCGGCTCACTGCGCCAAGGCGACCCGTACGGGGAGATCGAACGGCTGCTGCCTTACGCCTCCAACTGGCAGATCAAGGAGCACGTCTGGTACGGGAAGAAGAAGGCCGAGATCGATTTGCCGCGCCTGCGCCGCATCATCGACAAGGTGGGCTACCGGGGCTTCACGCCGATCGAGGCGTTGGGCGAGGGTGATCCGGAGACCATCGTGACGGCTTTCCTGACGCGGGTGCGGGCGGCCTTTTCGTAGCCCCGGGCGGGACGCCATCCCGCCCGGCTTCAGCGAGCGCCCGCGCCACCAAGCCTGTTTCGCACCACCAACACCCGCCTGAGCCGCGCGAGCGTTGCGCGGCCGCCGTCCGGCTCCTGGGCGAGCGTCCCCTGCAGCGCCGTGCTCGGCATGAGATCCAGCAAGTCCAGACGCCGGTCGAGGCGGTAGATGGCGTAGGGCGTGCCGGCGGGCTCGGCGGTGAGGCGCACTTCCACTTCGACGCTCTGGCCATCGCTGCGGACGCGGTGGACACGGTAATACTCGCTGGGGTGGGCGCCGGGCGCCGGGAACTGGAGCACGGCCGTCTCCTCCGCGGCCGGGATGCCGCGCAAGGCGAGGCCGCCGGGGATGGCGCCCTGGCCGGCGATGCGCCGGGAATCGAGCACGACGAGCGACGCGCCGTGATCGCCTGCCGTGATTTGCCCGTAATCGCCGTTGACGCCGCCGAGGAGGAGCTCTTCGTGGCCGTCGCGATCGAGGTCGGCCAGGGCGAGCTTCAGCAGCCAGCCGGGATGGAAATACTCGGCGGCGAGGGTGCCGTCGGCGCGGAGCAGGGCCACCTGATAGGGCCAACTGTAGACGTGCTGGCTGCCGACAATGAGGCGGCCGCCATCGGCGCGCGGCTGGCGCAGCGCCCCGAGCACGCTGGTGTGGTAGACGCCGCTCACCGGCTTGCCTGTGTGCGTGGTCAAGGGCCGGCCGGCTTTGAAGGTCCAGGCGACGGAACCATCGGGGCGGAAGCAATAGAGCGTGGTGCCGGCGGTGTTCATGTCCGGCGCCCAATAGACGTAGAGCAGCTCCTGGAGGCCGTCGCCATCGAGGTCGGTGAAGAGGGTGCGCGGATAGTCGAGCGGGTGGTTTTCGGCAACCACCCAAGGCTGCGGGGCGGCGGGGAGGGTGAAGGTCCAGACGGGGCGATTGGCGGCATCGAGCGCGGTGAGCACGCGGCCCGCGGTGCGGAGTTCGACGGGATTGCGGCGGGGCGCGAGCCAGCGCCAGGCGGCGAAGGCGGCGGCGGCGCAGACGGCGCAGACGGCCAGGCCGAGGAGCGCGAGGGCGGCGGCGCGGCGGCGATTCCGCGGGTGGGGGGCTGGCGGGGTGGGGTCGGCGGCGCGCGCGAGGTTCTGGTTGGCGTCGAGCCAAGCGGCGAGTTCGGCGGCTTCGGCCCAGACCCGCCCTTTGAACCGGTGGACGGGGAGGCCGCTTTCGGCTTCCCACACTTGCACGGTGCGGACGCCTTTGCCGAAGAATGCGGCGATTTCTTTCCAGCCTTCGAGCCGCGGCGAGGACGCGGCGCCGTTTTGTTGGTCCGCCAAAAGATCTCCAGTGTATCCGGAAATGGCTTGTGTTGGCACGCAAGTAACCCCGGCGCAACCCCAGGAAACCAAAGCGATTGCGCATTGTTGCGCATCGCCGCACCTAAATGGGGCGGCGCGGACGGCCGAATTCCGGATATCCAGAAATCGCAGAAAGGCAGGGGTTCCCCGGAGTTCCCTGGAAAACGAAAATGCCCAGTTACTCTCTCGAGCAGTTCATGAACGAGGCCGGCCTGCTGGCCGGCGGGGGGATCCGGCTGGACCCGGCCGCGTTGGACACGATGTTGGGCGCGGTGCAGGAGGTGAGCTTCGGCTTTCCGCACCCGGCGCGGACGCTGTACCTGCACGAATACGACGGCGAGTTTCTGCGCGGGGTGTTGTATGCGGACGACGCGGAGACGGTGCAGCAACAGGGGTTCGGGAGCGCGCAGGCGTTGGGGACGGTGCGGATCGACTGGCGGCGGCAGCGGGTGGAGGCGACGGATTTGGCGGCGTCGCCATTCGAGGCGGCGAAGCTCGGCGGCAAGCGGCGGGCTTGGCGGGAGGAGGAGGCGCGGTTGCGGTCCGGCTCGGGCTACTCTTCCTCGCCGCTGGCTTCGCCGGGCTCGAAGTCCTCGGCCTCGAGCTCCTCTTCGCTGGCGCCCAAGTGCAGCGAGTGAACGAGGTCGCGCAGGTTTTCCACCGACGCGAACACGACGTCCCAGTAGTGGGCCGCCGGGGTATAAGGCCGGATGGCGAGCTTCCAGCCGGACGGGCCGAAACCCATCAGGCGGACTTCGGGCGCCGGATCGGTGGCGACATGCGGGAGCGTGGCGAGGCGGGCGCGGATGGCCTCGATGGCGGCCATGGGATCGGCTTTGCGCTCGAGGCCGCCGACGAGGTCGACGCGGCGGGCGGGGTTGGCGTCGTAGTTGCGGAGGGTGGAACCGAGGATCTTGCCGTTGCCGACGAAGGTCTGGACGTGATCGGGCGTGATGAGGGTGGTGACGAAGAGGCCGACCTCTTTCACGACACCGGTGACTCCGGCGGCGGTGACCTGATCGCCGGCTTTGAAGGGGCGCAGGACGACGAGGAAGGCGCCGGCGGCGAGGTTGGTCAACAGGCCGCCCCAGGCCGCGCCGATGGCGAGGCCAGCGCCAGCGATGAGCGCGGCGAACGACGTGGTCTCGATGCCGAGGATGGAGAGCAGTGCGAGGGAGAGCGCGATGTTCAGCGCGACGTTGAGCGTGTTGCGCGCGTAGCCGACGATGGTGTGGTCGACCTTGCGGCCTTCCAGGCGCGCCACCATCACCCCCAGCGCGAAGCGGATGAGGGCGCGGCCGATGATCCAGACGGCGAGCGCCTTGAGCACGACGAAACCCGTGTCGCGGGCGTGGTTCAGGAGACTGTCGAGAGTTTCTTTGTCCATGGCCGGAGTGGAGGTTATTCTACAGCGGCGGGGCTTGCGCCCGCGAGAGTTTCGGCTTCGCGCCGGATGCCGGCCAGCATGCCGCGGAAGACGATGTGGTGCAGCGGAACGACAGCGTACCAATAGAGCAAGCCGAAGAGCCCGCGCGGCTGAAAGAGCGCCACCTGATGCAGCGTCGAGCGCTGGGGCGAGGCGGGATCGGGGTCGATGAGGAACTCGAGCAACGCTTCGCCGGGGAGCTTCATTTCGGCGCGCAGGGCGAGGCGGCGGTCGGGCTCGAGGCCGGTGACGCGCCAGAAATCGAGTGCCTCGCCGTAGCCGACCTGCTCGGGGTCACGGCGGCCGCGGCGCAGACCCGGGCCGCCCACCAGCCGATCGAGCCAGCCGCGAAGGACCCAGAGCCAATCGGCGGCGTACCAGCCATGACCGCCGCCGACGCGACAAACGGCGCGGAAGACGGCGGCGGGCGGGGCGTTGATCGACCGCGTGCGCGCATCGCGAAAGGCGGTGCCGCCCGCCCAGTCGGGGTCACCGGGAATGGGACCGGCCATGGCCCAGTTGGTTTCCACGTCGTGATCCGCGATCTTGCTCAAAGCGGCGCGGATGGCTTGCCGCACACCAAGCAGCTCCTGGGGGATGAGCCGGGGGAGGCGGCGGTCGCGGCAGACGACCGGGTTCTTCAAGCCTTCGGCCAGCGGTTTGGCGATCTGATGGCTCAGCGGGGTGACGAGGTGGATCCAATAGGAACTCAGGCGGGGCGACAGGACCGGGACAGGGATGACCCAGCGCTGGCCGAGACCGAGCTCTTCGGCCATGATCTCCATGATCTGGCGGTAGGGCATTACGTCGGGACCGCCAATGTCGAACGTTTGGCCGAGCGTCTCCGGCGAATGCAGCGCCGCGGCGAGATAGCCGATGACGTTGCGCACGGCGATGGGCTGGCAGGGCGTGCTGACCCAGCGCGGCGTCACCATCAACGGCAGGCGCTCCACCAGATAGCGGAGGATTTCGAACGACGCGGAGCCGGAGCCGATGATCATGGCCGCGCGGAAGACGGTAACGGGCACACCGGTGCTGGCGAGGGTGGCCTCCACGGCGCGGCGGGAGGCGAGGTGTTCACTGAGATCGGCGCTGGATTCACCCAGGCCGCCGAGGTAGAGGATGCGCTGGACACCGGCGGCGCGGGCGGCTTGGGCAAAGCGGCTGGCGAGGGTCTCGTCGGACTGCGCATAGTCGCGGCCGGCGGAGGTCATGGAGTGGACGAGGTAGTAGGCGGCGTCGCAACCCGCCAGCGTGGTGGCGAGGCGGTCCGGATCGGCCAGATCCGCGGCGGCGATGGTGACGTGGGGATGGCTGGCCCAATCGCGGCCTTGGAGCTTGCGGGGCGAGCGGGCCAGGCAAACGACTTGGTGCCCGTCGTCGAGCAGGCGAGGCACCAGCCGGCCACCGATGTATCCGGTGGCTCCGGCAATGGCGATGCGCATTCTTCTCTCTGATGCTCGCCGCAGGCGGCGCGGTGCGTGGTCTTCTCAGGCGCGCGCGCCGAGGATGGTGATGGGGCCGCGACGCCACAGGCATTCGGGTTCGGCGAAGCCGCCTTCATGCATGGAGTCGAGCTCTTCGCGCACGGAGTAGTAGGTGTCTTCGGCGGCCCAGGAATCGAGGTGGCCATAGCCCTCCGCGAGCGTGTAGCCCTGGGTGGACATGAAGACCGCCCATTGATCGCGGAGCCAGGGCCAGAAGGGGCCGGTGGCGGCGTCGTTGTTCAAGAACACGCCTTGCGTTGGCGCGAGCGCCGCATGGATCTTGGCGTAGGTGTGGGTTTTGTCGGCGAGTTGAGGGATGTGATGGAGCGCGAAGGCGCAGACGACGGCGTCGGCCGGCGGGAGTGGGTCGGCGAAGGAGGCGCGGTCGAGAGTGACGCGGTTTTCACCGAAGCGGGACAGGCGCTGGCGGGCGACGTCGAGCATGGCGGGGTCGATGTCGCGGACGAGGACGGTGGCGCTGGGGAAGCGGTCGAGGATGGCTTCGGCGAGGGAGCCGGTGCCGCCACCGAGGTCGATGACGCGGGGCGCGGGGCGGTTGGCGAGAGCGACTTCGAGGAGCGTGAGCTGCTCGGCGCGGCTTTCCTCGTAGTAGGGGATGTAGGTGCGGATGATGCGGTCGTACTCGGCGGTGTCGAGGCGAAGGTGGGAGGAGACGGAGTGCGCGGAGGGATCGGCAGCCATACACCAGTGTAGGCCGGGAGAGCTAAGCAACACGCCCGATGGCATGGGCGGCCTTTTCCGCCGATCTTACTCGGGACGTGAACACCGCCGTCTCTCCCTCGCTTCCCGATACCACCACCGAAGAGCGTTCCGCACGGCTGGTGCGCTGGCTGCTGGCCACCCTGCTGACGCTGGGCGCGGCGGCCTGGCTGGGTTTGTTTGCGCAAGCCTTTTGGGCGGAGAACGAGTTCACGCAGCCGGAATCGTTGATCGCGAATCAGGCGACGAATCTGCGCGAGGCGGGCGTACTTTACTATCCGCTCGACCAGTACCCCTACATGGTGTCGAACTACATGCCGTTGACCTACGCGCTGGGCGCGGCGGGTCAGGCGCTGGGGCTCGAGCCGATCCACGCCGGACGGCTGGTGAGCATGCTGGCCTTGTGCTGGTTGGGGTGGCTGGTGTGGCGCGTGGTGGGCCTGTATACGGGCGATGAGCGTGCGGCGGTGCTGGCGGCGGCCTTGTGTTCGTGTAGCGTGACGTTGGCGACGTGGGGCACGGTGGGCCAAGCGGATTTGTTGGCCGTGGCTTCGACGGTGGCGGCGTTCTACGAGTTTTCGAAGGTGTGGCGCGGCGTGGGCGACGGGTCGCTGTGGCGCGCGGGCCTGTTTACGCTGGCCGGGGTGTTCGCCAAGCAGACGGTGATCGCGGTGCCGATGGTGATCGCGTGGTCGCTGTGGACGCGCTGGCGCCGGTCGGCGCTGGGGTATGTGGCGGGCGTGGCGCTGGGCGGAGCGGTGTTGGCGCTGGCGGTGGAAGCGTTGTGCCCGGGGCGGTTCTTCTTGAATGCCATTGGCGCGAACATGAATCCGTTGAGCGCGGAGAAGTTCGCGGCGCAGGCGTCGTTCTGGGCGTCGACGTGCGGAGGGCTGGCGTTGATCGCCGTGGTCGGCGGGCGTGAGCTGTGGCGTGAGAGCCTGCGGCCGGTGCTGCTGTGGGCCGTCGCGGCGGTGGCGGTGCTGGCGTTGACGGGCGGCAAGATCGGGTCGGACCTCAACTATCAGGTGGAGGCGACGGTGGCGCTGATCGTGGCCGCCTGCGTGGCGCTGGAGGCGCTGGGCTTCTTCCGGGTGGTGTTCACGGGGTCGAAGAGCCCGGTGACGTTGTTGTTGATGCCGCTGCTGGTGTTCGCGGCGGTGAACCTGCGCGTAGAGCTCGCGATCTGGATGTCGCGCCAGGCGAAGGAGGCCGAGTTGCGCACGCAGGTGGCGCAACTGGCGCCGCGGCTGCCGCTGGCGGGGCGGATCCTGTCGGCGGATATGAACGTTCTCGAGCGGCTGGGCAAGCGGATCGAGGTGGATCCGTTCATGTACCGCGTGCTGGTGGAGGCGCGCAAGGTCGCGCCGGCGCGGCTGACCGAAGACTTGAAGCACGGGTTGTTCGCCACCGTGCTGCTGTATCATCCGGCCGGCGATCGCGAGGAGCCCGGGCTCGAGGTGCCCACGTTGACGCGCGAGCAACGGGCGATCGTCGCCGAGCGCTACCAGCAGGTGGCATGGGTTCCCGGGCCCTACGCGGGCGGGCTGTATGTCTACGAGCCGCGTTGATCAGCGCGCGACGGCCAGATACTGCGCGACGCCGGAGCTGACGCCCTGCACGCTCACCTCGAGGAGCTGGTCGCCATTGGCGAGCGCCGTGGGCACGACGACGTTGAACTGATAGAGCCCGGTGGCGCTGAGTCCCGCGAAGGCGACCTCGGCAGCTACTCCGCCGATGCGGATCTCGAGGCCGTTGCCGGCGGCCAGCGGCGCGGCGCCGCTCAAGGCGATGCCGGCGGGCACGACGGGGTTCGTCGCGCCGAAGCCGGTGCCGAACAATAGGATCGTTTCGCCGGGCTGCGCCGGCTTGGTGGTGACGGCCGTGCCGAACAACTGCGCCGGTCCGGCGAGCGATCCGTCAGCATGCACGGCAGCCGCGTAGCGCGAACCATTCGGCGCGAAGCGGAACAGGGCGGGCATGACGGCGCGGAGCTCGACGGTCGACGCGGCACTGGTGCCGCCGGCGGCGGTCTCCACTTCGACATTCACCGCGCCGGTAGCGGTGTCGTCCGGCGCCTGGACGTTGAGCTGCGTTGCGCTGACATAGGCGATGGCCGCGGCCTTGCCGTTGATGCGGACCTTGGTGCCCTCGAGCGACGTGGGCAGTTGGGTGCCGCCGATGTCGGCGGCGGTCCAGCCGCGGGCGACACCGGCGGGCGCAAGGTTGCTGCCGAAGATCGTCACCCATGAGCCGGGGCTGATGGTGGCCGCGAAGCTGGCGGCGTTCACCACGCCGGTGAAGCTGATGGCGGGCTTGGCCTGCGAAGCGGCGGGCGTGAGCGTGAGGCTCTTCGTATAAACGTCGGTGCTGCGGGTGCCGCTGGCGGCGGCGCCCGCCATGTAGACGGTGATGGGATCGCTGCCGCTGGGCGGGGTGAAATCGAAGACGTAGCTCGCGGCGGAGGTGGTGTGGGTGACGTACTGCTTGTTGGCCGAGCCGGTCATGACGAGCGTCGAGGTGACGGCCGTGAACGTGCCCGCGGTGGCGGTGAGCTGGAAGCCTTTGCGATAAGCGGAGTTGGGATCCGCGACGGTGAGCGTCCAGCGTTGGGTGACGCCGGGGGTATAGCTGGCGGTGGGTCCGGTGAGCGTGACGGAGCCGCCCGTGGGATTCAAGGTCACGGAGTGGCAGGCGGCGCACGGTGTGCCAGTGCCGGGTTCGCCGGCGTTGCCGGTGGGCACGCGCGAGCCGTTCGGATAGCCGTAAGAAATGGCGGCGGCAAAGAGCAAAGCCAGAGGCTGCTTCAACATGGTTGAAGACCATCCTTTCAGGCCAGCCCTACTCTGTGGAACGCGCGCGGCGGGGCTTCGGTTGCGGTGCTGGACGACGTTTACAAAACGCCGGGTTTCGTGATCACGAACACCGGCTGTCCGCCAGCGGACACTCCCCTGCCCCCGGGGAGCCTGATTTTTCAAGCGGATGGCCAACGGACCACCGCGTGCATCAGTCCAAGCGATCATGATGAAGCACGCCGTCTGGTTCCTCCCCTTCGCACTCGCCGCCCAGAACCCCGCCTTCCATTGGAGCGGCCAACTCGCCCCCGGCCAGACCGTCGAGATCCGGGGCGTTCACGGCTCCATTACCGCGGAGCCCGGCGCGAGCCTGGAGGTGACCGCCACCAAGCGCCGCCAGAAGGGCGATCCGGAGGCCGTGCGCATCGTGGCCACGCCGTCGGCGAACGGCATCGTGATCTGCGCGCTTTATCCGGATCGCAGCGGGGCGCAGCGGCAGGATTGCAGCGACCAACGCCAGATCAGTTCCGACAATATCACGGTGGTCGAGTTCCAGGCGCGCATTCCCGCCGGGCTGAACGCGCGTCTCTCCACCGTGCATGGCGATGTCCGTGCCCGCGGCCTGACCGGCGACGCCTGGTTCAACACCGTCCACGGCAGCATTCAGGGCGAGGCCGGACGGCTGCGCTCGGCGAACACGGTGCATGGCGATATCGACGTGCGCGTCGCAAGGCTGGCCGATGAGGCCGTGAAGCTCAACACGGTGCATGGCGATGTGAGGCTGAGGGTCGCCTCTGCGGTGAACGCCGATTTCGAAGCCAGCACGGTGCATGGCCGGATCCACTCGGACGTACCGGTGTCGACGAACGGCGTCGATCGCCACAGCTTGCGGGGCAAGCTGGGCAATGGCGGTCCGCGCTTGCAGTTGGCGACGGTGCACGGCGACGTGAATCTGTCGCGCTGAGCCAGCGCTCCGGCGTGGGGCTCTAATTTTGGGCCCACCACCGCAAATCTCGAGAGGAATCGGGCGCTGAAACCACTATATGAGCATGGGCCCGATCAACAAGCCGATCGACCGGCTGGCCAAAGAGCTCTCCGACGAAGCGCCGCACCTGCTGGTGGAATTCTTGCAGCTTTTCCCTCCCGGGAGCCCGCATCGAATTCGAGCGCCTGCGTCCGGAGACCTCGCCGCCGGTCCGCCTGGTGGATCTGCTGACCATCGCCACCTTGGAGACCGGCGAGCGCTTCGTTTTCCACCTGGCGTTCTGCCTCGCCTATCAGAAAGCCGTGCTGGAGACGCTGGCGCGCTACGGGGGCAGTTTGGTCTGTCAGTATCTCGGCTGGCGGGTGGTGTCGGTGCTGGTGCTGCTCGACCGCCGTCGCGCGCCAGCGGAGCTCCCCGCCGTGGCCGAGTTCCGCTCCCACGGCACCGGCATTGAGCATCCCTTCACGGCGGTGCGGCTTTGGGAGCTGGATCCGGAACCGGTGCTCGCCCATCGCGATCAGCGTTTTCTGCCGTGGGCAATGCTGATGAACACGACGGACGAGCAGGTGCACGAAATCGCGGCCCGGGTGCGGGCGATGAGGGATGAGGAGACCGTCGCGCGGTTCATCATTCTCGGGAGCCTGCGATACGATAGAGAAGTAGTGGAGCGGATGCTCGGAGGAGCGTATATGGGACTAGTGGAAGCCATCATGGAAGGGTCGAGTCTCGTGCAGGACGCTAAAAGGCGGGCCGCCGAGGAGGGCATGCAGCAGGGCATGCAGCAGGGGCGGCAAGAGGGACAGGAGACCGAAGCCCGGCAGATTCTCCGCCAAGCGTTGACCATCAAGTTTCCCGGCCTGGACTCCTCCCCGGCACTCGATCAGATCACTGACACCCGCTCGCTCGAAAAGATCATCCTCGCGGCGCTCACCGAATCCCGCGCCGAAGTCGAGCGCATGATCAACCAGGCCGCCTCCCGCAGTTGACCGGCGAGAGACCAACACGCAAGCGGCGCAAGAGCAGCATCAATCTGTTGCGCTGAGCTTGCTGAGGATCTCCTCGTTCGCGACCGTCGGCAGGCTATAGCACCGGCCGAGCTTCACCAGCGTGCCCGTCAGCGCGTCGAGCTCGAGCGCGCGGCCACGCTCGCGGTCCTGCAACATCGACGTCCGAGTGCCGGCCGGATAGCCGAGCAGTGTCTCGAGTACGCCCGCGGCATCGGCGGCGTCGAGCCGGGCGCCGTCGGCTTGCGCAATGGCGAGGCCCTCGGCGAGCACGCGCTCGGCCAGCGGCCGCCAGCCGGGCTCGCGCAGGATCTCGAGCCCACGGCCGGCGAGCGCCGTGAGCGGATTCGACACGCAGTTGTGCAGCATCTTGCGCCAGGCGGCGGTGGCGAAATCGGCCTCGCGCCGGACACTGAGCCCGGCGCTTTCGAAGAGCCCGGCGATGGTCTCGTCGCCCGCTGGCACGGTGAAAGCTTCGCGCGGCACCATGAAGGGCCGGTGCCAACCGTCGTGCGCTTCGACGTAGACATAAGCCAACACAGGCACCGCCGGGAACGGCGCGATGCGCTCGGCGTGATGGATGCCGTTCTGAATCACCGCCGTGGGCCGGGTGCCGCCCGTCAGCGCGGGGAGCCAATGGCGCGCCGCCGCGGCGCTCGCCTGCGCCTTCACGGTGAGCAGCGTGACGTCGGTGGGTGGGGGATCCTGCAACCAATACGGCAGCGTGACCGGCGCGAAGCCTTCGACGCGCAACTCGCCGGGCGGACGTCGCGCGCAGAAGAAGACGTCGTGCCCGGCGCGCGCCAGGTGGACACCGAGAAAGGTGCCCAGGTTGCCCGCGCCCACGATCGCCACCGTCATGTTTCCTCATCATGGCAGGTCTGCTATGCTGGCCGCTCACATGGCTCGCGTGCGCTTGATTCACTGGAAGGCGGCGGAAGCAGCCCCGGTGGTCGCGCGGCTGGAGCGCGCCGGGCACACGGTGGATTACGTCGAGCGGCCGGATCAACGCGTGCTGCGCACCGCTGGGCCCGAGGCCATCGTGATTCATCTGGGCCGCTTGCCGTCGCACGGGCGCGAAGTCGGCGTCTGGCTGCGGCAGTCGAAAGCGACGCGCGCGATTCCGTTGCTTTTCGCCGGTGGCGAGGCGGACAAGATCGATCGCGTGCGCGACGTGCTGCCCGACGCGGTGTTCACCGACGATGACGCCGGGCTGATTCGCGCGCTGAAGGGCCTGCGGTCGATGCCGGCGGCGCTGCCGCCCAAGCCAGGGCCGGAGCATGCGAAGCCTGTCTCCGCGAAGCTGGGCTTGCAGGCCGGCATGAAGGTGCAAGTGATCGACGCGCCGGGCGGCTTCACGCAATGGCTAGGCCCTTTGCCCAAAGGGCTCGAATTCACCGAAGAGCCCGCCGCCTTCACGTTCGCCTTCCAGCACGACGCCGAGGCGTTCGCCGCCGCACTGCCGGAATTGCGGCGCGCGGCGGAGCGAGGCAAGCTGTGGATCGCGTGGCGCAAGCAAGCCAGCCGTAAGCACGACGCCGCCTTGAACGCGACGTCGATCCGTGAGGCGGCAGCGCGCTATGGGCTCGTCGACTACAAGATTTGCGCCTTGAACGCCGAGTGGAGCGCCATGGCGTTTGGCAAACGAAGGGAGAGTTCATGAAACGACGCATGCTGATTACCGCAGCCGGAGCCGCCGCACTGGCCGGATGCCGGCGCGACTCCCGGCAGCGCATCGGCGTGGTGCCCAAGGCCACCTCGCACCTCTTCTTCATGAGCATCAAGAAGGGCGTGGAGCGGGCCGCCCAGGAGTTCGGCGTCGAGGTGTTATGGAACGGCCCGAGCGATGAGACGGATCACAATCGCCAGATCCAGATCGTCGACGCCATGGTGGTGCAGCGTGTGGACGCCATCGCGATTTCCGCCACCGACGAACGCGCCTTGGCCGCGCCACTGCAGCGCGCGCGCGCCGCCGGCATTCCGGTGACGATCTTCGATTCCGGCGTACTGATGGACGACTATGTCACCTTCGTCGCGACCGACAATCGCGAAGCGGGGCGCACGGCGGCGCAACGCCTGACTGAGCTCATTGGCGGCCGCGGTGACGTGGCGATGGTGATGCAGAAGCCCGGCGGCACGTCCACCGGCTTGCGCGAGACCGGCTTTGAAGAGGCGCTGAAGGACAGCGCGGTGAAGATCGTCGCGCGGCAGTATGGCATGGCCGATCCGGCGAAATCGCGCGCGGCGGCGGAGAACATTCTCACGGCGCATCCGGGGTTGAAGGGTCTGTTCGCGTCGTCGGAAGCGGCGTCGTTGGGCACCCTTCAGGCGCTGCGCGCGCGGGGCTTGGCGGGCAAAGTCAGGCTGGTGACGTTCGACTCGAGCGACACGCATTGGGAGGCGCTACGCGAGGGCACCATCGACCTGATGTTGGTGCAGGATCCGGAGCGGATTGGCTATGAAGCCGTGAAGTCACTGGCCGGTCATTTGGCGGGCAAGAAACCGCCGCGCGAGTTGAAGCTGCCCGTGCGGTTGTTCACGAAAGCGGACGCTCCTCCTGGGAAGTAAACTGGGGGGCAACATATGACCCGCCGAACGATGTTCACCGGCGGCTGCGCCGCCCCCTTCCTCACCGCCGCTTCCGGCGATTGGCGCGAACAAGGCCTGCTGCATCTCGAGCGCACTCCCCAAGCCCGGCTCAAGCCGGTGCCTGTGCGAGCCGTGACGTTCACCGAGGGCGGCTATTGGCATGCCCGCCAGAAGACGACCGTCGAAGCGAGTCTGCCCTCGCTGCTCGAACAACTCGAGCAGCACGGCTACATCGACAACTTCCGTCGCCTGCGCGGCAAGCAGGTGGACCGGCGCGGGCCGCTCTACACGGATTCCGACGTCTACAAGTGGATAGAGGCGGCGGCCTGGGCACTGCATCATGGCCGGCATCCGGAGCTCGAAAAGGCGCTGAGTGAGCTGGTGGAGCTCGTCGTCGCGGTGCAGGAACCGAGCGGTTACCTGAACACGTGGCATGTGGGCGATCGTGTGAAGGATCGCTTCCAGAAGCAGGAATCGAACCACGAGCTCTATTGCCTGGGCCACTGGCTGCAGGCGAGCGTGGCGCTGTATCGCGCCAATGGCGACCGTCGCCTGCTCGACGCGGGCATCAAGTTCGTCGACTATCTGCGCGAGATCGGCGGGCCGGGCAAGCAGCCTTTGCTCACCGGGCACCCGGAGCTCGAACTGGCGCTGGCGGAGGTCTACCGCATCACCGGCGAAAAGAAGTATCTCGAGCTGGCGGGCTACTTACTCAGCGGGGTCGAGAAGGATCGGCTGAAGCTGACGCCGCGGCAGACGAGTTACATGTTCAGTGGCCTGCCGTTTACATCGCGCCAGAAGTTCGAAGGCCACGCGGTGCGCGCGCTCTACGCCGCCACGGGCGCGGCCGACTATTGGCTCGAGACCGGCGATGCCGCTTACAAAGCCACGCTCGACGGCCTGTGGGCGGACCTGGTGAACACGAAGATGTTCGTCACCGGCGGCGTGGGTTCGCGCGCGACGGGCGAGGCGTTCGGCGATGCTTATGAGCTGCCGAACCGCCAGGCATACACGGAAAGCTGCGCGGCGATCGCGGGCTACCTGTTTCAACAGCGGATGCTGGCCGGCAGCGGCGAGCGCGTTACGCCGCCATGATGGAGCGCGCGCTCTACAACGGCATCAATGCGGGCATGTCGCTGGGCGGCAACCTCTATTGCTACCGCAACCCACTGGCGTCCACCGGCGAAAAGCTGCGCAATCCCTGGTACGACACGCTCTGCTGTCCGCCGAACCTGCAGCGGACGTTCCTCTCGCTGGGCGGCGCCTTCTATTCCACGTCGCGCGAAGCGGGCGGGCTCGACGCCTTGTGGCTGCACTTCCACGACAACCATCGCCTCGACTGGCGCTTGCCGTCGGGCATCGCCATTCGCACGGAGATGACGACGGGGATGCCTTGGGCGGGCGATGCGCGCTTGAGCATCATGCCGGAGAAGGCGGCTCGCTTCAGCCTGCGGATTAGGATCCCGGAGTGGTCGGCGGCGACGAAGGTGACCGTCAACGGCACGGCCTTCACCGGCGCGGTGCGGGCGAACACGTATCTCGAGCTCGACCGGACCTGGAAGCCCGGCGACGTGGTGACGCTCGCGTTCGACCTGACGCCGCGGCGGATCACGGCCAATCCGCGTGTGCCGGAGACGTTCGGCAAGGTGAGCGTGCAGCGCGGTCCGCTGCTCTACTGCCTCGAGCAGGAGGACGTGCCCGGGGGCGCTTCGGTGTTCGATGTCGCGCTGGCGGCGGGCACGATTCGCCCGGCGCGGCGGCCGGGGCTTTTCGGCGGCCAGATCACGGTGCTCGAAGCGCCGGGCCTCGCGCTCGCAAAGCCCGCTAGCGCGGGGCCTCTTTACACGTTCGACGCGCCCGCGCGACCGTCGCGGCCGTTGACGTTGGTGCTGGTGCCGTATTTCGCCTTCCACAACCGCGGCGATCAACCTTTTACAACCTGGCTCCCCGTGGCTTGACATCTCTTGACTTGAAAACACGCTCTCTCTAATGGCATGCCTACCATCCGCATCAGTGACGACACCGGGGCCGAGCTCCTTTCTGCCCAGGCTCTCCAGCGCTCCGCTTTCGCCAAGTTCGTGAAAGGCGACGCCGCTCATTTGCTGGCCGGCGCCGGCGTCGCGGCTCAACTGGCGCAACCACTGGCCGCCGCCAGTGCCGATCCGCTGGGCGTGAAGCTCGTGTTTCAAAAGGATTTTCCGCTGGCGGGCACTGGCGTTTCGTTGTCGGTTTCGACGGGCGCCAGGGCGGCCTTCGGCGTGTTCAACCGCGCGGGCAAGGCGTTTCTGGGCGAAGGCTTTCTGGCGCCGGAGTTGACGGTGCCAAATGGCCAGGCGTATGTTTCGTTCAGCTTCGTGCCCTCGGCCGAGGTGAGCGCCAAACCCGCGCTGGGTGACGTCAACTTCTCGATTCGCGCGGGCACCGGCGCGGAGCTCCGCTACTTCCGCGTGTTCGACGCGGGTGCCGGGCTCACGCTGGCGCGCGCCTGCCAGACCGTGCTCGAGCACTACGCGATTCCCGCGACGGTGGATGATCTGCGCGCGATGACGGCGGGCGACGTGGCCACCGTCTCGGGCCACACGGAGCTGAAAATCGGCGCGAGACTCGACGTGGCAGCGGGGTTCAACCCGCTGGCGACGCTGCAATCGATTCCCAAGATTGGCGCCGTCGCGCTGAAGCTGGGCGCGTCGGCCAGCGCCGGCGTGGAGGCCGGAGTGTCCGGCGAGTTCGAGCTCCGCGTCCGGCGCATCGATGAGCGCTTCGTCCGTTTGAGCGTCCACAAGGCGCGGTCCGGCACCATCGGCGTCAAGCTCGCCGCCAGCGCGAATACGGGGCTCAGCGTCGCCGACAAGGATCTGCTGAAGATGTTCTTCGGCGGCGAGCCGGCGCTGGCCGATGGCTCGAAGACGAAGCTGACGGCGTCCGGCTTGCCAAAAGAGAAGCTGGATGAGTTGCTGAAGCAGAGCAAGGCGGCCCTGTCGCGCAAGCTGAGCCTCGAGCTGGCCGCGTCGTTCTCCGCGCTGAAGGAGAACCAGTCGGCCTTCGAATACGAGCTGGACCTCGACAAGCTGGACGAGACCGGGACGAAGGCCGTGAACGATGCCCTGGCCGGCGACCTGCGCGCGATCATTGCGCTCGAAGCGGAGACGGCGAAGAGCGGCGTCCGGGTGATGGCGAGCCGGGTGTCGACGCTGAACCAGCGTCGGGTGACGTGGCGCGTGAATCTGCTGGGCATCGTCAACGTGCTCTCGATGTCGGAGTTCACGCGCGAAGCGGCCATCTTTTTCGACGGCGATTCGGGCGAACTGGTGATGACCGACCGCGCGACGCAGAAGCGCCTGGGCGCCACGCTGGTGAACCGGGAACTGCGGCGGGCCCAATTTGAAGCGATGATGATCACGGCCACCTACAAGGCGGCCGGCCTCGACGTGACCCGCGAGCTAAAGGCTTCGCAGACGTTCTTCCACTTCGACGAGAAGACGAACCGCCAGGAGCTCTCCGACTTCCTCGACGCCGTGGCGGCGGTGGGCTTGATTTCGCCCGTCGATATTCCTTCGCTGCTGGGCGGCGCGCGCCGCGATTTCGGCGCCACCAGCCTGCTCCTCGAAACGGAGTTCGACCAGCACGATTGCGAAGATTGCTTCCTCGTGAACGGCGTGCCGCGGACGGAGGGCGACTTTCAACTGCTGGGGCGCAATGCGGTGCTCGCGTTGGTGAGCGAGACCGATCCGGATAGCTACCGGCGCCTGGTGATGGAGCGGGACGGGCTGTGGGCGGTGATAGTTTCCGAGGGGCCCATTCCGCATCAGTTCAGGCAGTTCATGCCGCTCACGATCGCGGGCGATCAGACGCGGCTGGAGGCCGTGAGCCGCGACGCGATCCTCATCTTGTGGTGGGCGTCGGCGATGGCGGAGGCGGCGAAGAAGCTGGCCGCCGTCCGCGAGTTACTGGCGCCGGGCGTGGATCCGGCGAACATCGAGAAGAATGCCGAGTTCCAGAAGCGGCGGGAAGCCCTGGCCAAGGCTTTGGGCAAAGCCGTGAAAGAAAACAAGTCGAACTTCGACGATCCGTGGGGCTTGGTGGCGATGTTCTTCGCTTCGCGGCGGCAGGCGCGCGCGACCGCGACGCTAACGCTGCCGGAGCGGCAGTTACGCTTTCCGGAGGAGAGCTAAGCGATACAATCACGGGCGTGACCCGCCGTCAACTCCTGGCCGCCACCCCAGCCGCCGCGCTCTGGGCTGGCTCCCCACGCAACGTGCGCCTGGGCGCCCCCGTCTTCCTCAAGACCACCGACCCCGTTGAGCTCGCCCGCGAACACCAGCGCCTGGGCTACCGCGCCGCCTACGTGCCGGGCTTCGCCAATCTCGAGAACGCCAGCGCCGTCGAGGCGGCATTCAAAGCAGCCGGCGTGATGATCGCCGAAGTGGGCGCCTGGAAGAACCTGCTCGACCCCGATGCCGCCGCTCGCCAAGCGAACCTCGCCTACGTCACCGAGCGCATGGCGCTGGCCGATGCCGTCGGCGCGCGCTGCTGCGTCGATATCGCGGGCAGCTTCCATCCGAAGGTCTGGTACGCGCCGCACAAGGATAACCTCGGCCCCGCCTTCTTCGACGCCACCGTCGAGAACTGCCGCCGGATCATCGACGCCGTGAAGCCGAAGCGCACGAAGTTCTCGCTCGAGATGATGGGCTGGAGCCTGCCCGACACGCCGGACAGCTATCTGCGTCTCATCAAAGCGATCGATCGGCCCCAAGGCTTCGGCGTCCACGTCGATGCCTGTAACATGATCAACTCGCCGGAAAAGCTCTACCGTAGCGGGGCGCTCATCGACGAGTGCTTCCGCAAGCTTGGTCCGCACATCCTGTCGTGCCACGCGAAGGATGTCGCCTGGGTGCATGAGCTCCAGGTGCACTTCGTCGAAGTGATCCCGGGGCGCGGCGATGTGGATTACCAGGCTTACCTGCGCGGCATCGCCGGCCTGACGCACGACGTGCCACTGATGCTGGAGCACTTGAAGACGCACGAGGAGTACACGGAAGGCGTCGAGTACATTCGCAAGGTGGCCGCCAGCCTCGCGTAGATGCGTTTCCATCTGCTTTGCCTCAGCCTGTTGGTGGCCAGCGCCACCGCGCAGAAGCGGCTGGCGCAACGGCCTCGCGCCGTTGCCGCCGAGCCCGCTCCGGTGGTGAACGGCGTCCCGCTGCCCAGCGGTTTCGCCATCACCCCGCTGGCCGCGCCCGGGGCTTCTTTTCTCCAGCTAAAGCCGGGCCTCGCCAACCACCCTGAGTACGTGGCCGGCCAGCCCATGACGCTCGCGCTCTCGCCCGACGGCAAGACGCTCTTGGCGCTCACCAGCGGCTACAATCGCCAGAACAACGCGGGCGGCGGCCTCGCCACCGGAGGCAGCCAGGAGTACGTCTTCATTTTCGACGTCACCAACGGCACGCTCCGCCAGCGCCAGGTGCTCGGCTTCGCGCAGGCCTTCGCCGGCGTGGCGTGGAATCCGGGCGGCAATGAATTCTACGTCAGCAACGGCATCTCCGACACGGTGACCATCGTCACGCAGACGAACGGCACGTTCCGCGCCAACGGCACCATCTCGATGGCGCATCCCAATCGCCTGGGCAATGGCCTGCTGGCCTCGACCCTCGTGGCCGGCCTCGCCGTGAATCCCCGCGGCGACCGCCTGCTCGTCGTCAACCAGGGCAACGACTCCGTGACGCTCGTCGACCTGCCGCGCCGCGCGCGCCTGGCCGAGCTCGACCTCCGTCCCGGCAAGGTCGATCCCACCCGCGCCGGTGTCGCTGGGGGCGAATATCCTTTCTGGCCCACCTTCCGCGACAACGACAGCGCCTACGTCTCCTCGCTACGCGATCGCGAGATCGTTGCATTGTCGCTGGCCGGCGACAAGCCGGCCGTCGTGGCGCGCATCCCGGTGCCTGGCCAGCCGAACAAGATGATCCTGACGCGCGACGGCGCGCTGCTATTGGCGGCGGTGGACAATGGCGATGCCGTGGCCGTGGTGGACACGAAGCTGAATCGCGTGGCGGAGCTGGTCCCCACCACCGCGCCGCCCGGCGTCGAGGAAGGCGTTTTCCTGAAGGGCAGCAACCCGAACTCGCTCGTGCTCGCGCCGGATGAGAAGACGCTCTACGTCACCAATGGAGGCACGAACTCGCTGGCGGTGATCGAGTTCAACGCGCTGGCGCGGCCCAGCGCCGTGGTGGGCCTGATCCCGACGGGCTGGTATCCGCACGCCGTCGCGCTGAGCGGCGATGGACGCACCCTGTGGGTGTCGAACGCGAAGAACGTCGCCGGGCCGAACGCCGGCGCCTGCAACGCGCTGCCGTGCATCGCTAACAATCGCTACGTGCTGCAGCTCGAGAAGGGCGGCTTGCTCTCGCTGCCCGTGCCTGATCGCGCCACGCTCGACACGCTCACCGCGCAGGTGTCCGCCAACAACAACTTCCAGCCGCCGGAGAATCACGAGCAGAATCGCGCGACGATGGCCGCCCTGCGCGACCGCATCAAGCACGTGATCTACGTGATCAAGGAAAACCGCACCTACGACCAGGTGCTGGGCGACCTCGAGCTCGGCAACGGCGATCCATCGCTCGCCATCTTCGGTGAAAAGCACACGCCGAATCATCATCAATTGGCGCGCCAGTTCGTCACGCTCGACAACTTCTACGACTCCGGCGGCGTTTCCGGCGTGGGCTGGAACTGGTCCACCGCCGCGCGCGTGAACGACCATACCGAGAAGACCGTGCCGCCCGGCTATGCGGGCCGCCTGGGTTCGGCTTACTACGATTACGAAGGGCCGAACCGCAATCTCTTCATCGGCCTGCCCACCGCCGCCGAGCGCCGAGCGCAGAATCCCTTGATCCCCGCGGATCCGGACCTGCTCCCCGGCACGGCAAATGTCACCGAGCTCGATTCCTCCGAGGGCGAAGCCGGCGCCGGCTACCTGTGGGACGGCGCGCTACGAGCCGGGCTCACGGTGCGCAACTACGGCTTTTTCATCGATATCACGCGGTACACCGGCGCCAGTTCGAACCCCGCTTTCCAGCGGCCCGTGCCGGATCCATTCGCGCAGGGCGTCGTGCAGGCGGTGGCGTCGCAGGGGGCGCTCTACCCGCTCACCGACCCCTACTATCGCGGCTTCGACATGACGTATCCCGATCTCTACCGTATTCGCGAATGGGCGCGGGAGTTCGACGAGTTCGTGGCCAACGGCAACCTGCCGGCGCTCTCCCTGGTGGCTCTGCCCCACGATCATACCGGCAGCTACGCCACGGCGCTCGACGGCGTGAACACGCCGGAAACACAGGTGGCCGACAACGACTACGCGCTCGGCCTGCTGCTCGAGAAGCTGGCCGCGAGCCCGTACAAGCGCGACACGCTGGTGTTCGTGCTCGAAGACGACGCGCAGGATGGCACCGATCATGTCGATGCGTTCCGGTCGGTGGCGTTCATCGCTGGTCCCTACGTGCGGCAGCGGGCGCTGGTCACCACGCGCTACACCACGGTGAATGTCGTGCGGACGATCAAGGACGTGCTCGGCATTCCCTATTTCGGGTTGAACGACGGCACGGCGGAGCCGATGGCCGATTGCTTCGACCTCGACTCGGGCGATTGGACGTTCACCGCGAAGGTGCCGCCGGTGTTGCGGTCGACGCGGTTGCCGCTGCCTCCCGCCGAGCCGGGTGAGAAGGCCGTAACGCCGAAACGCAGCGCGGAATGGTGGGCGCGCCGGACGGCGGGCCAGAACTTCGCCCGCGAAGACGATCTCGAGACGGACGAGTTCAACGAGACGTTGTGGGAGGGCTTGAAGGGCCGCTGGTCACGGTATCCGAAGGTCCGGCACGGGCGCGACCTGCGCGAGAACCGGGAACGGCTGTTGCGGCGATAAGGTCCCGGCCAGCGTTTACGCTTGCCGCTTCCAGCGCGCCACCGCCGCCAGTGCAAGGCCCGCCACCGCGATGCCCGCCGTGGCCGGTTCCGGAACCGCGGCCGAAGCACCTCCCGCCGCCGACGCGCCGAAGTCGAAGGAGCCATTCTGGGGCACGTTTACCTGGATCTGACCGTCTCCGTCGGGACGGCTGCCGTTCACCGAAAGCGTCGCGAAGAGCATGATGTCGTTGGCGTACATCGACGTGTTGTCGTCGATCAGGGCGATATTCGCAAAGCCGGAGAAAGTTCCGGCCGACGTTCCCGTGAATGTCGCTTGGCCCCGATAGCGGCTCAGGATGCTGAGTTGCAACTCCCAGGAGTCGATGGTGGCGCTGCCGGATTGCTCGAGCGTGAAATCGTAGAACACCGGAAAGCTGTTCACGAGGCTGATGGGAAGAGTGTCGGTGAAGTTCAGGGCGCTGGCGCGCATGGTCATGTAGAGACTGAACGGGCCAGTGAACGAGCCACCCGAGGGAAGCATGGTTTGCCAACCATTCGTGTAGAACTCGGTGCCGTTGATTTCAGGTGTAACGATTTGTTGCGTTCCGCCGGAGCAGGGCCGCGGTCCCCAAAGGCAGACGGCACGCCAAGCTGACAGTTGAGGTTGCCGGTGGGCAGGGTGGGCACGGCGGTGGCGGAGGCGGAAGCCGCCACGGCGAGCGGCACGATGACCAGCGCGCTCTTCTGAAGCATCGCCTTGGCTCGGGCGACATAGTCCGTTCGGTTCATGGGGTCTCTCCTCGTAATGGTGTGTTACGAAGGTAACCGCCCGGTCCGTACCAACCAAGGGAAGTTAGTTCCAGGACCGACGTTCCTGATCTCTCACTTCGCCCTGCGGAACGGAACCTCCCCCGACAGTCGGTCCGCCGACCACCGCGCCGCCACGCCGTCCGGCTCCCCTTCCGCCAACTGCCGGAAGTGCGCCGCCGCGGTGGCCGGTTCGCCCATCACCGCAGCCTGCGCGGCGTCGAGCCAAAGCGCCTCGCCCCGGCCGATGTGCCAGCGCGCGCTCCGCCGCACCACCGCCCGCAGCAACGCCGTGCGCGCCGCTTCGGCGCGGCCGGCTTCGAACTCCGCCACCGCCAGCAACGCGCCCGCCTTCAGGAACTCCGGCTCCACGGCCACCGCCCGGTGCAACAGCTCCGCGGCCCGGTCCGGCACCGCGTCCACCAACGCCGCCTGAGCCGCAAGATAGAGCTCGCGTGTTTCCGGCCGCGGCACATAGTCGGCTTGCCACCAATCCCAGACGCCGATGCCCAGCAGCGCGAGCATCCACAGCAGGAGCGGAGCCGCGATGAGCGGACGCGAGAGCCAGAAGCCGGGCGTCGCCCGGCCGCACTCGAGGCGCTGCCGCAGTTCCAGAGCGGAGCGAAAACGCGCGGCGGGATTGCGTCGCAGGCAGCGCCCGATCGTTTCCCGCCACAGGGCCGGCAGGCCGTTCAGCTTGCGGCGCGGCGTCCGGTCCGCGGAGTCCCGCGCCCGCTCGATGGCGAGCTTCAAGGGCGAGGGCGCGGCATAAGGCTTTGCGCCGGTGAGCATCTCGAAGGCAATGGCGCCCACGGCGTAGAGGTCGCTGGCGGCCGTCGCGACGCCGTCCTCCATTTGCTCTGGCGCCATGTACGCCAGCGTGCCGATCACGGCGCCAGCGGCCGTCAGCGTCTCGTGCGCGCCCGGCGCGGCCGCGGCCGCCAGGCCGAAGTCGATGAGGACCACGCGGCCGCCCGGCTCCACCAGGACGTTGCCCGGCTTGAGGTCGCGATGGAGCACTCCTTCTTGATGCGCCGCCGCCAAACCGGCGCACATCTGCACCAAAATGGCTTTGGCCCGCTCCGGCGTCAGGCGCCCCTCCCGCTCGAGGACCGCCGCCAGCGTCTCCCCCTCCACGAGCTCCATGACGCAAAAGGCCTCCTCCGAAGAGGCCTCCACGTAGTCGAGCAGACGGCAGATATTGGGATGACGAAGCCCGGCCATCAGGTGCGCCTCGCGCCGGAAGCGCGCCCGGATCTCCGCCGTCGCGACATCGGAAGGCCCCGGCTTGACGAACTTCAGCGCCACGCCCACGCCGCCTTCCGCTTCGTCGCGCGCGGCGAATACCTCGCCCATGCCGCCGGACGCCAGAAAGCGCGTCAGCCGCCAGCGGCCGGCCACCAGATCACCGGCTTTACGCCGCCGGGGAGCCACCGCGTCACGCAGCGTGTCGAGCACCAGGTCCTGGCGCTCTTCCTGTTCCAACAGCCGCTCCACCTCGTCGCGCAGACCAGAATCGGCGCCGCAGCGCTCGGCCAGCAGCGCGGAGCGGCCCTCGCTCGAATCCGCGTCGGCGGCCTCGTCGAAGATGGCGCGCACCTGCTGCCAGCGTTGGCGCTCCTGGGCCGTCATGGCAGCGGGCTCTCCAGTTCGTTCTGCAGCCAGGCTCGGGCGAAGGACCAGTCGCGCTTCACCGTCTTCTCGCTGACGCCCATCAGCTCGGCCGTTTCCTCCACGCTGAGCCCGGCAAAGAAGCGGAGCTCCACCGTGCGGGCGCAGCGCTCATCGGCGGCGCGCAGCTTGTCCAGCGCCTGGTCAATGGCGATGATCAGCTCGGGCGTGGTCGCCGCCGCCGAGGCCGTTTCCTCGAGGTTCACCTGCAAGTGCTGGCCATCACGCTTGCGCGCCCGGCGCGTGCGGGCGTAATCCACCAGCACCTGGCGCATGGCGCGGGCGGCGGCGCCGTAGAAGTGCGCCCGGCTTTCCCAGCCGGGCCGGTGATGGCCGGCCAGTTTCAAATAGGCTTCGTTGACCAGCGCGGTGGGCTGCAGCACCGGATCCGGCGAAGAACCGCGCATGACGCCGCCGGCCAGACGGCGCAGCTCGGCGTGGACCTGAGAGAACAGGTCCTCCTGGCTTTGGCGGTCGCCACGGCAGGCACCCTGGAGGAGAAGGGATATGTCGCTCATCGACCGGGATTGCGCAGTTCCCCACAGAAGGGGGTCATTTGTCTGACAATCGGCGTCCATCATTCCCCCCTGGTTGTCCCACCCGGACAGGTCCTGGGGCAATAGGGTGGTGGAACTAATCAGCCTACGCCGATCAGTTTTCGCTGCCGTTGGCCTGGGCGCCCCCAGGGAGGATCGTCATGCTCTTCACGCGTTCCAGTTCGCGGCGCGCAATGGTGGACCAGGAGGACCGGGGGTCGAGCTTCAGGTACGTGCGCCAGTGGCTGAGGGCACGCATCGTCTGGCCGCGCGCCTGGAGCAGGAGCGCCAGATTGTAGTGCGCGTCGGCGTAGTCCGGATTCAGTTCGAGCGCCATTTCGTAATGCTCGAAGGCTTTGTCCCGCTCGCCGCGTTCATCGTGCAGGTTGGCCAGGTTGAAGTGCGCCAACGCATAGTGGGGATCGGAGTTCACGGCCCGCCGATAGCAGCGCTCGGCTTCGGCCAGCTTGCGGCGGTTGAAGTAGAGCGTGCCCAAGTTCACCAGAGCGCTGGCGTGCTTGGCATCCACTTCCAGACAGCGCCGGTAGGCCTCTTCGGCCGCGCGCTCGCCTTGGCCGTTCTGCTCACACTGCAGCCCGCGCTGGAACCACTTTTCGGCCTCGATGCGCTGCGGATTCGGCTTGGCCGGCGGGGCGGGCGTCGTCTCGACAGGCTTGGGCCGGTCCGGTAGGGAACGCTGGATGCTCTCCCCCTCGAAGTCGAGCAGGTACTGGTCCCGCATGGGATCCAGCGAACGGCCCTCCGTCTTCACTCCGATCCGGCCACTGGCATGGAGGAAGACCCGGGCCTGGGTGAGGGGGTCGGCCCCGGAGAGTTTTTCCCGGGCGGCCGTCAGGCTCAAGCGGATGCGCTCCGGACGGAGACCGCGTCTGCGGAGCTCCATCAGCGTGCGCAGGGCGCTCATCTCGGTGAAGGAGTAAACTTCGGTGACCGGAATGAGGCGTTGCCGCTCCCAGGAGCGCAACTGCATCTCATGGACACCCAACAGCTTACGGGCTTTGTCACGTGGCACGGCCCAGCGCACTGCTGCGGGCTGTGTTCCGGTTAATGCCACGTCCACCAAATATATCACGACGTCCTGTGATGTGCGCTGAGGAGAAGTTGTGGATAATGGAATCTGCTACGAGCAACAAAAAAGTTTGCTTTCCCTCTTGACATGTTCAAAGATCGTGATATGCTTAGATCAATACAACTGAACACGAGGCGGCGTAACAATGGCCCTCCAACCCCTCAATGCGCTAGCCGTGGTCAAGAGAAATTCATCCTTCTCCTGACACCGCCGCCTCACCCCTTCCCTTGCTGATGATCAACTGAGTTTCAAACCCGCCCTGCGGTCACAGGGCGGGTTTATCGCTTTGATATGATGGCGTCCGGAATGAACCGCCGCCACTTTCTCCGCCAATGCCTCGGGACCGCCGCCGCCGGCGCAACCCTCGCCGACCGCGCCGATGCCGCCGGCCTCCCCAAGACCAAGATCACCCGCATCCGCTACTACCGCACCCCCACCGACGCCGCCGGGCGGCCCAACACCCGCCAACCCCTCTTCAACCAAAGCACCAACGTCGTCTTGATCGACACCGACGCCGGCCTCACCGGCGTGGGCGAAGGCGGCGCGCACGACACCATGGAGCAGTGCGCCGGCCTGCTCATCGGCCAGGATCCCTTCCGCACCGACCGTCTGTGGCAATCGATGCTGCGCTCCTACTTTTACCCGGCTGGCCGCGAAAAGGCCCATGCGCTCGGCGCGCTCGACGTCGCGCTGTGGGACCTGAAGGGCAAAGCGCTCGGCGTGCCCGTCTATCAGTTGCTCGGCGGCCAATCGCGCGATTACGTCGAGTGCTACTCCACCGGCTTCCCCGCCCAAGGCACGCCCACCGAGGTCGCCAAAGCCTGCGTCGACGCCGGCTTCCGCGCCTACCGCATCTCCACCGACACCCGCGGCCAGACCATGGACCGCTTCGAGACCGTCAACCGCGTCTTCAAGCTCTGCCAGCAGGTGCGCGAAGGCGTGGGCCGCGACGGCGGCTGGGCCATCGACTTCCACACCGAACTCGACATGCCCGACGCCGTCACCCTCGCCAACCTGATCGAGCCCCTGCGGCCCTACTTCGTCGAGGATCTGGTGCGCAGCGAGAATCCCGGCATCTATCGCACCCTGCGGCATCAGGTGAAGGTGCCCATCGCCGTCGGCGAGCAGTTCGGGCCCAAGTGGGAATGGAACGAGCTCATCGAGCCACACCTGATCGACTACGCCCGCGCCACCATCCCCAACGTCGGCGGCATCACCGAGTTCCAGAAGATCGCCGCGTCCTGCGAGACCCACTACGTCGGCCTGGTCCCCCATTTCACCGGCCCCATCTCGGAAGCCGCTATGGTCCACTGCTCCACCGTCTTCTCCGGCCCCGTGCTGATGGAGCTGGTGATGGGCGGCACCCGCAAGTGGCCCTACCTGAAGCAGAGCTACGACTTCAAGAACGGCAAGCTCTGGCCGAACGACCGTCCGGGCCTGGGAGTCGAGGTCGACACGTCGCAACTCCAGCAGATCGGCGACTTCACAGAGGCTTACTCGCTGACGAACATGTTGCGCCGGCCTGACGGATCTTTGACGAACTGGTAATCAACAGTCATTCACCCAGAGGATTGAATTTATATCCTTGACTAAATAAATTCCGTAGACTAACATGGTCTTGAGATGGACGACGACGAACTGCTCCACGAGGAGGACGTACCGAATCCCTATCGTCCCGGGGCCGGTCACATGCCCCCGTGCCTGGCCGGCCGCTCCATGGAGTCGGTCGAGTTCGACAAGATCCTCGACCAGGACGTCATTCTCCGCAATCTCGTCCTCACCGGTCTGCGCGGGCTGGGTAAGACCGTCCTGCTCGAAAAGCTGAAGCCGACGGCCATCGAACGGGGTTGGTTCTGGGCTGGCGCCGATCTTTCGGAATCCACCAGCGTCTCGGAAGAACACATGGCCATCCGGCTGCTCACCGACCTGTCGGTGGTCACCAGCTCGATTCAATTCACCTACCCCACCACCCGGCCGCACGGTTTTCCGCTCGGCCCGAACCGCGCGCCGACGGCGATCGCCTCCCTCGACTATCCCCTGCTTCGCGCGGTCTACGACGGCGCGCCGGGGCTGGTGGCCGACAAGCTGAAGGCCGTCATCGAATACGTGTGGCCGCATGTCGCCGAGAACGGGGGCCGCGGGCTCGTGTTCGCCTACGACGAGGCGCAGAACCTGGCGGACCACGCCCTCAAAGGCGAATACCCGCTCTCGCTCCTGCTCGACGTCTTCCAATCGCTCCAGCGCAAGAACATCCGCTGCCTGCTGGTGCTCACCGGCCTGCCGACACTCTTCCCCAAGCTCGTGGAAGCGCGCACCTATGCCGAGCGCATGTTCCACGTCGTGTTTCTCGATCCGCTGACGGAGGACGAGACGGCCACCGCCATCCTGCGCCCGCTCGACCGGCATCCCTCGGTGTCGCCAAGCCCGTCCACCGTGCAAGCCATTTATCAGATGACTCGCGGCTATCCCTACTTCGTGCAATACGTGTGCCGCGAGGCCTTCGACGTGTGGCGGCAGGCGCGCCATCGCGGCGGCACGGCCCACCTGCCGGTGCGCGAGATCATGCGCAAGCTCGACACCGATTTCTTCGCCGGCCGCTGGGCCCGTGCCACCGATCGCCAGCGCGACCTGCTCGGCATCGTCGCCCGGCTGCCCGGCGGCAATGGCGAATTCTCCGTGCAGGAGATCACCGCGCACGCCCTCAACAAAGCCATGCTGAAGCCGTTCAGCGCCAGCCACGTGAACCAGATGCTCGCCACGCTCGGCGAAGCCGGCCTCGTCTACAAATACCGGCACGGCCGCTACTCACTGGCGCTACCCCTGATGGCCGATTTCATCCGCCGCTGGCAGGACGAGAATCCCGTGAACCCGCGCTAAGTCATGCGCGAGAACAGCTCCCGCATGACGCCCACGGCGCGCTCGGCTTGCGCGCGATCGGGCGCTTCGTTCGTGTCGTTGTACCCCTCGCTCTCGCTGCTGCCAGCCTCCTGAACCACAATGCCGTCGCGCCGGGCGAGCACGTAGACGCCGCGGTAGCTCAGCCCGTAGTTGATCTCCGGCTGCGGTATGAGCCAGTTGATCTGGCCGCGCACGGGCACGAGGGAATCATCCTTCCACAGCGCGCGAGCGCCGTAGCCGGTGCAATTCACCAGCGTTTTGTGGGGCAGGCGCGCCAGGTCCGCGGGCGTCTGGAACTCGGCGCGCACGAAGCGGCCCCCTTCCAGCAGAAAGTCCGAGAACAACTGGTGCATGAGCGCCGTGATGTTGAACGTCAGGCTCGACGTGCGGTAGGCGTGGCGCACCGGGAAGGGATGGCTGCCGGGCGGCAACTCCCGCTGGGAGGGCACCAAGGGCGCGAGCCGGTCGAGGTAGTGCGCGAACTCGAGCGGACCGCCGCCGGGGCGGCGGCGGTCGCCCTGAGGTTCGTCGCGCAGCGCGTAGCGGTCGGTCCATTCCACCGGCGTGCCCGCCAGCCCCAGGAAGCTCTGGTAGCGCTCGTAGGAGTAGCGGGCCATCTGCTCCCAGCGCTCGGGAAAGCCGACGTCGACGCTCCCGGCCAGCGCGATGCGGGAATCGGGCGTGTAAGAACCCGTGGCCCGCGCCGAGCGCGTCTCGCTGGGCCGCTCCTTGGCGTAGATCGTCACCCGCGCGCCCGCTTGCTGTAACAACGTGGCCGCCGTCAGCCCGAGCGCCCCGCAGCCCAGCACGCCAATCTCGCGTTCGCCGGTGGCGAGCGCGTGGCCGGCAGCCACGCGGCCGGAGCCCCAGGAAAGCGACCAGCCGCTGCCTCCGTGCCCATAGTTGTGGACCACCGTCTGCTCGCCCACCCGCTCCACGTCAAGCCGTGGACCAGCGGCGCGAAACGGCCGCAGGCAGACCGTGATGCGAAAGATGCGGTCGGCGTCGGCGCGCACGGGGATCAGGCGGAAAGGCTGCGGCTTCGGCGCAGCGGGGGGCGCGGGCCGCTGGGGCGGACGGCAGGCGCCGAGACCGGCAAAAGAGGAAAGGGCAAGGAGTTGGCGGCGTTGCATGAGAGGCCTTTGAGGGCGGCTCAGGCAGGGGGCCGCGGAAGAAAATCGACGGGGTGTTTCTATCGTAGCGGGAAAAAGTTGTTCCCGGGGGCGGCCGCGGTTGTCCCAAGCAATATGAAGCGTCTTGTCCTGGCCCTGGCCTCGCTCTCCCTCCTTCCCGCGCAGGATTTCATTGCGCCCGTCTCCACCCCGGTTCCCAACGGCGTTACCTACTGGTCGGTCTCGGGCGACTTCAACGGCGACGGCCTCACCGACCTCGCCTGCGCCGATGGTGCCGTGTTCAACAACGTGCTGGGCGTCTTCTTCGCCTACGGCCAACCGGGCGGCGGCTTCGGCCCGGTGCAATCCCGGACGGTAGGCCAAGTGGTGCAGGCCATCAACACAGGCGACTTTAATAACGACGGCAAAACCGACCTGCTCATCACGACGCCCGCCGGCGTCGGGTTGCTGGCGGGCGCCGCCAATGGCTTCTCCGGCCCCGTTTACGCTTCCCTGCCCGGCCTCACCGCCAACTACGCGGCCGCCGCCGACTTCAACCGCGACGGCCGGCTCGACCTGGTGGCCGCCGGCTCCACCGGCTACGCCGTCGCGCTGGGCAACGGCGCGGGCGCGTTCAGCATCGGCCGGCTCTATGCGCAGGCCACCGCTTCCTTCTACGTCCTTACCGGCGACTTCAACAACGACGGCTTCCTCGACTTCGTCGGCAACGGCGGCATCGGCTCCGTCACCTATCTCGGCGACGGCGCGGGCAACTTCCCGAACCAGGCGTCGTCGCAGGCCATCACCTGGGGCGCGAAAACCGCGCAGTTCAGCGCCGACGGCCTCCTCGACATCGTCATGACCACCGCACAGCCCCGCCAGGACGGCAGCAACGAAGCCGTGACCGTGTTGCTCGGCCGCGGCGATGGCGGCTTCGTTGGTTACTCGAACTACGTCATCAACGCCGCGCTTTCGCAACTCGCGGTGGGCGATTTCAACGCCGATGGCCGCCCCGACGTCGCGGTGCGCACCGGCAACACCAGCCGCGTCCGCATCCTCCCGGGCAATGGCTCCGGCAGCTTCGGCTTCAACGACCTGCTGCCGAACTCGCTCACCTATTTGAACGGCATTCCGATGACCGCCGACGTCGACAGCAACGGCTCGCCCGACCTCGTCTTCTCCTACGGCAACGGCTTCGACGTCTATCGCAACACGCACGGCAACCCGCCTTTGCTTTCGCAGCTCCGCTTGAACCCGCCCGCCGTGGTGGGCGGCGCCGCCAGCACCGGCACGGTCACCCTGGGCGGACCCGCGCCGGCGGCGGGCGTCACCGTCACCCTGGCCAGCGACAATCCGGCCGCCTTCTTCCCCGCGGGTCCCACCGTCACCATCGCGCCGGGCGCGGCGTCGGCGACCTTCGCCATCTCCACCACCGCCGTGGCCGTGAACACCACCGCCAACCTCACCGCGACCTCCAACGGCGTCTCGCAAACGGCCGCCTTGGCCATCGTCCGCGGCTACGACCTCAGCGGCTTCACCGTCAACCCGGCGAGCCAGTTTGGCATCTTCACCGTCACCGGCACCGTCACCACCACTGGCCCGGCCGATTCCAACGCCGTCGTCACGCTCGTCAGCGCCAATCCCGCGCTCGCCGCCGTGCCGACGACCGTCACGGTGCCCGCCGGTGCGACATCGGCGAACTTCACCATCCGCCTGAGCCCGGTGGCGGCGAACACGCCGGTCGCCCTCACGGCCTCGATGGCCGGCGTCAGCGCAAACTCGCAGATCACCGTGCTGGCGCCCCAGGACGTGGTCACCCTCACGAAGGGGATCTACACGGCCCGGACGGCGGAGCTCAAGATCGAGGCCGCCAGCACGAACGCGGCGGCCACCATCACCGTCTACAACCCCCTCACCGGCGCGCTGCTGGGCACGCTGGCCAACGCGGGCCGGGGCAAGTACACGGGCTCGGTCTTCATCCCGTCCACCATGACCACCGTCACGTTGAAGAGCTCGCTCGGCGGCACCGTCACTCGCCCGTTCGAGATCAAGCTCTAACGCACCGTCTTCATGGCCAGCGTGACGCTCACCACCGGGCTCAATTGCCCGTTGAGGGCGTTACGCTGGACGCCACCGCGCAAGCCCACCGTGGCGTTCGACGACAAGCGCGCGGACAGGTCCGCCTTGTACGCCCACAGCCGCTCGGCATACGGCCGCTGGACCGTCAGCCGCTCGACGACGGCCGACGCCACCAGCCACTCCTTGAAGTAGTGAAAACCCTGGAAGTAGCTGGCCTGCTGGCCAAAGCGGACGTCGTTGGCCGCGAACTCCCGCCGCGTGTAGTCATGCTCGGCGAAGATGCCCCACCGGCCGAAGCCGAGCCGCGTGTAGACGCCGCTCATCACCCGGTGCCCGTTGCGGTCCACGCCGCCCAGGGTATTCACGCCGACGATCGTCTTGCCCTTCCCCAGCACGTCGACCTCGGCCATCAGCCCGCCGCCCTTCTCCCGCGCCGTACCGTATTCGCGTCCGTTCGGCGCAAAGGCGAACGGCGAGACGAACCAACGCTTGCGCCAGAACAGCGCCTTGGCCTGCAGCGGCGTGTCGTAGTAACCCAGTCGATTGCGCGCCTTGATGTAAGTGGTTTGATCGGGAATGATCAGGCCCTGCGGTAACATGTCGCGGCCGGCACTTACCTCGAATCCATCCTTGGGCCGATAACTCACCAGCGCCTGCGTCACCATCGCCTGCCCGGGACGTAAGCCGGGTTCATACGCAAAACTCCTGCGCACGATTGGGTTGGTTTCCCCATCCAACATGCCGGAGAAGCGAAAGCCCTTGCCGAGATTCGTCACGTTGCGATAGAAGAAACGGCTGCGGCTCAGGCCCACGGTGGGCCCGTTTGTCACCGAGCTCACCTGGCTCGACATCACCAGCCGCACGTCCTGATCGATGCGGCCATTCCAGCTCAGCATCCGCGCCAGCCCGAGCTGCGACGGTTGATACTCGCCGCCCTTCAGGCTCTGCGCCTGATCGATGCCTTTGCCGTACCTGTTCAACAGGCCGCCGCCCTGCGGGGCCACGTGGCACGACAGGCAGTTCGGATAGCCCAGACGAATCATGTTGGGCAGCGCCCAGGCCTGGGTGGCCAGGAGCGCTGCCAGAGAGACGCGATGAATCACCGGGCGCTCCGCAGGCTGGACGCCTCCTGCACTTCACGGATCTTGAGGTCCAGCTCCACCTTCACGTCGTCCGTCATGCAAACGCCCAGTTGGCAAGGCGCTTCCACGGAGAACGCCGACAGCTTGACGACGGCCGCGCCCGCGGCGCGATAGCCATTGCCGTCGGGGCGCACCTTCACGCTGATGCTCCACGGCTTGGTGACGCCGCGCAACGTGAGGTCGCCGGAGAGCCGGCATGTCGCCTCGCGGCCGCCGCCCAGGCAATCACTGCGCCCCGAGACAAACCGAAGCTCCGGCAGCGCCTCACCGGCGGTGAAGATCTTCGCGCGCATGTGTTGATCGCGAATGGCCATGCCGGTATTCAGGCTCTTGGGATCGACGCGGGCCTCGAGGTTCTCGAGCCAGAGCTTGCCTTCGTCCCGCCGCAGCGTCGCTCGCCCGGCCACTTCATTCGACTGGCCGTGCACGCTGATGGCGGAGAGTGTGGTGGCGGCGGCGAACTTCACCTGTCCACCGGAGAGCGCCACGGCCGCGACGGGGGGCGCATCGGCGGCGGAGAGGGAGACGGCGGCAAACAGGGCCGGAGCGAAAAGGGTCTGTGGCTTCATGATTGTTTCTTGTCCTTCCGATTCGGATTCGAGGTCGCCGGGCGAGTAACTCCGGCTACGCCCATCATGGGCGATCGCCCGTCGGAAAAGATAGACGCGAATGGCCAATGTAACCATTCGCGGCGGCGTTTTTACAGTTGGTGGCTATCTCCGGCGTGGAGAGCTAAGCGTGTTTCCCGCCAGGGAGATAGGAGATCCCCGCATTTGCGAGGGAGTAATCGCGGAGCAAGTGTAACTTTCACTTGAACCGCTATTCATGCGGAAGGCCGCCTGCCGAGAGCGTCGGCCGGGCGCTTGGGCAAAATTCGCACCGCCGAAGGGCGATGGCGCCGGCGCCTCGGGAAGGGCTCGCCGTTCGCTTTCACCAAGCCGTGCGGACGGGGTAAGCCTGCACGGCGTCGTCCGCCGTGATCAGCACCAGCCCCTCGACAATCGCTTGGGCGACAATCAGGCGGTCGAAGGGATCGGAGTGCAGCCGGGGGAGGGTGGAGGCGCGGACGACATGCTCGAGTTCCACCGGCAGCGGCTGGATCTCGAGCTGACGCATCGCTCTCTCCAAAAATTCGGCTGGCACGACCTCGCTCTCCAGGAACAGGAGCTTCCCTTTGGCGGCTTTGAGGAGAGCTTCCCACACGCTGGCCGTGCTCACTTTGAGCGTCGCCCGGGGATGGAGCACCAGCTCAACGGCCCGCGCCGAGAGCTTCTCCGGTTCGAACACCATCCAGAGAAGAACGTGCGTGTCCAGCAGATAGGTCACAGCCCGAGAAACTCGTCGATCTCATCCTCGGTCATCGGCGCATTGAAGTCGTCCGCCACCCGCGCCACCCCCCGGCCGATTCCGAGTTCGCGCTTCACCTGAAGTGGTTGAAACCGGACAATCCGGGCCACCGGATCGCCATTCTTCGCCAGGACGACTTCTTCCCCAGCGCAGGCCAACTCCACCAGCTGCGAGAGCCGGGTCTTTGCCTCATGCATGTTCACCTGCATGAGATCAGTTTAGCTAGTTTATTAGCTAACCTCAACGCCTGGCCCGCCGAGGCCGAACCCGACCCGCCACACCCGCCCACTTCTGCTACGCTGCTAACCAATGGCGCTCGACCCCATCCAGATCTGGAACAACCTTCCGGACCCGGCGAAGAAGGTCTTCGAAAAGGCCGGTTTGCTCACGCAGCGGCGCGATGTCCTCGTGGACCGTATTCCAAAGGATCTTCCAATCCGGCAATGATCTGGAGCCACGGTACGGCGGAATAGCGAACCAGCGAATCCGAAGAAAGGCGGCTGGCCGCTCCGCCGATTACGGTCAAATGGTGCAGGATGGCGGCCGCGCGACGACGCTTCACTCGCCCTCGCGACGATCGCTTCAATCTGCTGGCGTGCTCCTGGAATGTCGTCGAGAAATGCCGCTTCAGGCCGCATACTGCCTCAGTCCGCGTAGAGCACACGCTGATCCCGAAGCGCCTCCGCCAGCGACTCGAACTTCACCAAACCCACCCGGGCCCCGGGCTGGAACTCGACCATCAAATCGAGGTCGCTGCCAGCATGATCTTCTCGCCGCGCGGCCGATCCGAACACCGCCAACTCGCGCACTTCAAACCGCTGGCACACCGCAGCCAGTGCTGTGGCATCCAACCGCACCGTGCCGACTTCGAGGATCTCGGCCATCCGGGCATCCCTAGTTCGACTTTCTGACAACTCGATTTCCCGCCCGCTCAACAAACTTCCACCAGACCCGCTGGCAAACCGGCGTCCTCATGCGCTACTCTATGAATAGGATTCTCATTATACCTAATAGACGATTCGTTTCATGATAAACCAGCCACCCTCCCGCCCCCGGCCGCAACCCCAGAAACAGGCTGCCGGAGCCCACCGGAGCATCTCTTGAAAAAAACAAAAAAGGAAAATCGAACCCAAGCCGCAGCCACAGAAAAATAAAAAATAGAAAAACGAACCGGAGAAACTTTGGTGCCCTGCCAAAGCGGGGATCCCTCGCCGAAACGGCCGCCAACGGCTCCACCCACTGGCCGGTCGTTATCCACCGCAGGCTACCGCCGGCACTGCCCATCATCCCGGTTCACGAAGTAGCTCTTGTAGTTCTTCGCCTTCGGATCCATGCAGCCCGTCAAGTTCAACAGCCGCACGTTCCGGAACTCCACCGGCTGGCTCTCCGATTGCAGCCCGATGTAGCCCTCGGTCAACAACTGGCCGTCCGGCTTGTAGCGCGGGTCGAACCCCGTTGCCACGCCGCCGCCCACCATCGGCTTGTCGTACTCGAGCACTGGCTCGCCATTCACCCGGTGCCGCACCACGCCCGCGCCATTCACCTCGAGCTCGACAGCCACCCACTCGTCGTCGCCAAAACGCTTCGAAGTCGAGTTCGTGCAATGCGCCTTCACCATCGCGCCGCGCTGGTGGATCTCGGTGCCCGGCGTGCACACGTTCATCGTCGTCCGCCCGCCGGCCAGAAACTGCGCCTCCACCGAAATCGGCCAGTTCTGCTCTTTCAAGATCGTCTCCGGCGCTTGCGAATGGAACATCACGCCGCTGTTGAGCTTCGCGTAGCTCGGCCCGTCGGCCATCTGCTGGCCGTAGAACCGGTACTCGAGCCGCAGTTTGAAGTGCGATAGCTTGCGCTTGTAGAAAAGATGCCCGAAGCGCGTGCCGAACTCCGGATAGCGGTCATACGCCACGCGGATCACGCCGCCCTCGGCCACGCGAAAGGTCTCGCCGAAGTTGTCGCCCGTCTCATGATGCGCCAGCTTCACCACCCAACCATCCAGGTTGCGGCCGTTGAACAATGGCTCCCAGTTTTCGACCGTCGGTTGCGCGCCCAAGGCGCCAGCAAGACACAGCAGGACATACAATCGCATCAAAGCCACTATACTGGCTCGCATGACCCTATCCCTCACTCGCCGGTCGCTCTTCGCGTCGCCCGGTCTCGTGTTGGCTCAATCGCTCCTGCCCGGCGCGCCCGATTCGGCCGAGCGCCGCGCCCCCATCACGGCGCTCGAAAAGCAAGTGGCTGGCCTGCCCGGCAAGTTCGAACGCGGCCGCCATCGCACCGCCAGCGGCTGGTCGATCCCCTATCGCCTCTTCCGGCCGCAGCCCGCCAGCGGCAAGTTGCCCTTGGTCGTCTATCTCCACGGCTCCGGCGGACTCGGTGACGACAACGCCAAACAGATCACCGGCGGCAATATCATCCCCGCCAACGTCTGGGCCACCGCCGGCCTCCAGCAGCGCCACCCTTGCTTCATCGTGGCGCCGCAGACCGATCGCGGCTGGCTGAAGTACGCGACGCTCGACGTGCCCGCCGGCACCCGGCCGCAAGTGTTGCCCGGCCTCGGCGAGGGCGCCGCCGCTTGCGTCGAGCTCATCGAAAAGCTCCTCGCCGAGCTCGCCATCGACGAACGCCGCATCTATCTCACGGGCCAGTCGATGGGCGGCGGCGGCACCTGGAATCTGCTCGCCCACCGCGGCGAGCTCTTTGCGGCCGCGGTGCCCTACTGCGGCAGCGTGTCTCTCGACACCGGCGCCGAGAATCCCAAGATCCCTGTGTGGAACTTCCACGGCGACGCCGACGACACGGTGAACGTGAAGATCTCGCGCGACCGCATCGCCGCTCGCCGTCGCACGGGCGGACAGCCGCGCGCAACAGAGTACGCCGGTGTCGGCCACATGGTGTCGCCCTGGGCCTGCTCGGAGCCAGACCTGCCGGAATGGCTCTTCGCCCAAAAGCGCGGCGCTTGAGCCCGTCTGCTATCCTGTCGGCTTGCCCACCGGCTGGCTCCTGCTCATTCTCCCCGGCCTCATCTGGGGAGCCTCGTTCCTGTTCATCGCGGAAGCGCTGCGCGCCGTTCAGCCCAATGGAATCACGTTCCTCCGCATCGTCATCGGCTTCCTGACGCTGGCCTGCTTCCCCGCCGCGCGACGCCCCGTCGAGCGCCAGGATTGGGGCCGCGTCTTCTGGCTCGGCTTGCTCTGGTTCGCTTTCCCGATGAGCATGTTCCCGTTCGCCGAACAACGCGTCAGCTCCGCGTTCACCGGCATGCTCAATGCGTCGAATCCGTTGTTCGCCACCGCCGTCGCCGCCTGGCTCGCCAGGACGTGGCCGTCGCGCGGCGTCGCGCTCGGCCTCGGGGTCGGCATGGTGGGCACCGTGCTCATGGCGCTGCCCGCCATGAAAGAGGATTCCAGTTCCGCGCTCGGCGTCGGCATGATCCTCGCCGCGATGGTCTCCTATGGCATCGCCCTCAACATCGCCCGCGTGCTCCAGCAGAAGTACGGCGGCATGCCCGTCATCTGGCGCGCGCAGCTCGTCGCCGTGCTGCTCACCGCGCCGCTCGGCCTGCCCGAAATGGCCACTATCCAATGGAACGAAACCGGCGCGCTGCTCTGCCTGCTCGCGCTGGGCGTCTTCGGCACCGCCATCGCCAACATCTTCATGGCGGCGGCGGCGGGCCGCTTTGGCGCGGCCCGCGCTTCGGGCACCACGTTTCTGATTCCGGTGGTTTCGCTCGTGCTCGGCGTTGTTGTCCGGCACGAACAGGTGACCGCGCTCGCCCTCGCAGGCGGCGTTGTGTGCCTGACGGGCGCCTGGCTCATGAAGCGCGCGGCCTCTCACGAGGCCCGCTCATAGAGCGGCTTACTTCATCTTCATCGCGAAAGCGAAGACGAGATCGTTGGCACCGACGACGATGTACTGCGTGCCGTCCAGCTCATAGCTGATGGGCGCGTTGCTCATGCCGGCGCCGAGGTTCGCGTGCCACAGCGCCTGGCCCGTGGTGGCGTTCAGGGCGACGAAGTTGTTGTTCGGGTCGGCGGCGAACACGAGGTTGCCCGCCGTGGTCAGCACGCCGGAGCGCGGACCGCCGGGGCCTTCCCACTTGTGGCTCCAGCGGACTTTGCCCGTCTTGTAGTCGATGGCCTGCAGCATCGCCTCCGACCAGCCGCCGCGATCATTGCCGCCCCAGCCTTCGGGCTTCTCTTCGTCGTCGTAGATGTAATAAACGCTGTAGGCGTTCGACGCATTCACGTAGAACAGCCCTGTCTGCGGGCTGAAGCTCGGCGGCGGCCAATTGGCGGCGCCCGCCTGGTTCGGCGACACCAGCGCGCCGTCGATCTGCGGATACTTCGCCGGGTCGGGAATCGGCTGGCCCTTGGCGTCGATGCCCTTGGCCCAATTCGCCTTGGCGAAGGTGGAGGTGACGACGTTCTTGCCGGTCACGCGGTCGAGCACGAAGAAGTAGCCGTTGCGCGAAGCCTGCGCCACCAGCTTGCGCGGCTGGCCGTTGATGGTGCCGTCGATCAGCACGGGCGTCTGGTTCGCGTCCCAATCGTGCGTGTCGTGCGGCGACGATTGGAAGTACCACTTCATCTTGCCCGTCTCCACGTCGAGCGCGATCACACATTCGGTGAACAGGTTGTCGCCCATGCGGCCCTTGTGCGCGATCACCGGTTGCGGATTGCCCGTGCCGAAGTAGATCATCTTCAGGTCGGGGTCATAGGTCGTCGAGCCCCAGGTCATGCCGCCGCCGTGCAGCATGGCCTCCACGCTGGGCCAGCTCTTGGCTTCTTCCGAACCGGGCTCGGGGTGCGCATACCAGCGCCATTGCATTTCGCCGGTCTCCGGATCATGCGATTGGATGTAGCCCGGCACGTCGAGATCGTCGCCGCTGACGCCCGCGATGACGTGGTTGCCCGCGATGAGCGGCGCCGTGCTGGCAAAGTAGAACTGATCCGGATCGCAAATGCGCTTGTGCCAGCGCTCCTTGCCGTCCTTCATGTTGAGGGACACCAGATGGCAATCGGGCGTTTCGAAATAGAGCCACTTGCCATAGGCGCCAATGCCGCGGTTGCCAATGTGGATGCCCCCGCGCGACGGCCAGGAGAAATGCCACAGCTCACGGCCCGTGCGGGCGTCCACGGCCCACACATGGTCGGGGACGGTGAAGAACATCACGCCATCGATCACCACCGGCGTCGACTTCACCGAGCCGGGGAACGGCCCGGAACTCTGCGCGTTCACCTTGTAGACCCACGCCAGGCTGAGGGCGTTGACGTTCTTGTCGGTGACTTTGGTGAGCGGGCTGAAGCGGCGGCCGGAGTAATCGCCGTTGTACGAAGGCCACGAATCGGTGGGCGGGACCGCGAGCTTGGCCGGATTCAGCGTTTGGGCCGCCAGACCACTGGCGGCGACGAGGGCGATCAGGAGTTGGTTCTTCACTTCTGCTTCTCCAGATAAGCGACGACGTTGTGAATGTCCTTGTCCGTGTACTTGTCGAGCAGCTTGTTGTGCCCGTCGTAGGGGTCGTTCTTCACCACCTTCATGCCCGGCGTGCGGGCCCAGGAGTGATAGTCGCCCGCGGCGTCGCGGAGAGCGACATGGAAGTCGTCCAGATGCACGAGCGTGCCCTTCACGGTCGCCTTGCCTTCGGGTGTCACTTCGAGCGTCGTGGGCTTGGCGGCGGAAGGTCCGCGCCCGCCGCGGCCGAAGCCGAAGCTTTTGGGGAAGAGGAATTTCTGCTGGAGCGTGACGGGGTCGTACTTGCTGCCGATCTGCGCCAGATCGCCGGTCAGCGAGTGGCAGCTCTTGCAACCGCCCGCGCCATTGAAATAGGCTTCGCCGGCCTTGGCGTCGCCGGTGAGCACGTTCACCGGCGCGGAGTACGGCCCGCTGCGCAGCGTGTCGGTCACCTTCAGATGCATGAAGTGGGCCAGGTCGATCACCTGCGGTCCGGCCAGCGACGAGCTCGGCTTGCCGCTCTGCATCGGGTGGCCCTTCTTCAGGAACTCGCCGATGGTGGCGCCGTAGCGATCCTTGAGGACGACGAGCGAGCGCACCAGATCGGCGCCCTGCTGAGCCTTGGGCCCTTCGGTGACGCCGCGCCCTTTGGCGCCGTGGCAGGTGACGCACTCGGCAACGTAGACCGACTTGCCTCGCTCCGCCGCTTCGCCATCGACGATATGGCCGTCGTCGGGACCGGCGCCAATGAAGCCGGAGCCGCCGGCCCCGGCCGAGCCCGTGCGCGGCGGCAGGTTCTTGGCGAGGTAGTCGACGATTTCCCCGAATTCCGGGGCGGTGGCTTTGGCGCCGCGGGCGATCATGCCGTTGACAACGGTGGCCCAGTTGTTGCGCGAATAGCCTTTGCCAGCGACAATCGCCGGAGCGTGGCAGGTGGAGCCGCAAACGCGCAGGACGGTCTCTTTGCCTTCGCCCGCGGGGAGCTCAGCGGGCTTCGGCGGGGCCGGTCGGCGAGGCTGCGCGGCAAGCGAGGCCGCGGCCAGGAGGAAGACGAGAATGGGTCGGCTCATGGTTTGCGTGGATCTCGATCGAGTCTATCAAAGCGGTTGAGTGGAGCCACGCCGGCTATCCAAACTCCGTTTCTTCGGCCCTGTCGAAGAGCACAGCACAACGTGGCTGCGAGGGTTCCGGAAGCGGCACGGGGGAGCCGAAGCTCCCCCGCGTCGCCGATGGTTTTTGATCCAGCCCTCAGAAATAGAACTTCGCGCCGATCACGGTCCGCCGGGCGTCGAGCGTCGACGTGTACTGGCCGAACGTGCCGCTCACCTGCCGGTCCTGCGCGTCGAAGCGGGCCGCCGTGTCCACGCCTTGGAAGCTGGCGTGGTTGAAGAAGTTGTAGAACTCGAAGCGGAACTGCAACCGGTACCGCCCATCGGCCGAGAACGGAATGTTCTTGTACAAGGACAGGTCGAAGACGTTCTGGCCCGGGCCGCGAATCGGATCCTTGGGCGCGTTGCCAATGCCGAACTCCGCGCGCGTGGGCGGGCGAACGGCGTCGGTGTTGAAGTGGCGAAGCTCGGTGCGTTGATCCTTGGGCAGAATCGGATTCGCCACCAAGTTCACGCGGCTGTCGACGCCAGCGCCGCCGCCACCCACGATGTCCGCGCCGGAAACGAGCGAATAGCCGATGCCGAGCGGCGCGCCGCTCACCAGCGTGGCCACGCCGGCGATATCCCAGTTGTCGAACACGTGCTTGATGACGGCGTTGTCGTTGAGCCGGGCGCTCAGCTTGGGGAACGAATAGATGTAGTTGGCGACGAAGTTGTGGGTCCGGTCGAAGTTGCCCTTGCCGTAGTTGCGCACCCGGAAGTTCAGGAACGGATTGATGGCATCATTGTTGCCGTTCACCAGGTTCATCGACTTCGACCAGGTGTGCGAGATGCCGAACTGAAGCCCTTTCGAGAAGCGCTTGTTGATTTGCGTCTGCAGTGCATGGTAGTTCGACGTGGAGGCGAACTCGATGTACTGGATGTCCGCATAGCCAGGCAGCGCCCGCAGGAAGTTGTCGGGATAGGGCGTGGTGCCGCCGGGCTCGATGCTCGAAGGCAGGAAGCGCGTGCCATAGGGCACGGCGTTCAGGCTGCGGCGCTGCAGCAGGCGGCGGCCGACGCTGCCGACATAAGCGGTGTCGAGCGTGGTGCCGAAACCCAGATTGCGCTGGATGCCGAAGCTCCAGTTGTACACCGTCGGCGGGCGGTAGTCCTTCTGGAAGCCCGTCACGCCGGGAGGCGAGGTGCGGAAGGGGCTGCGGAGCAGGTCGGCGATGGTGGTGTAGAACGCGGTGTTCGTCACCGTCAACGGCGGCGATTCGCGATGGATCAGGATCTGGTCGTCGTTGAAGCGATCGTAGAAGATGCCCGCGCCGCCGCGCACCGCGGTCTTGCCGTCGCCGAAGACGTCCCAGGCGAAGCCGAGACGCGGCGCGATCTGGATGGGCGGCGTGTTGGCCAGGTGTTCCCGCACCACCGACATGCCCTGGAACGGCGCCAGGGGGCTCGAGGCGAATTGGCCGATGGTGGCCGCGGGCAACTGCTCCCCGGTTACCGGGTCCCGGCCCACGCGCACGTTCCCCGTGGTCCGGAAGGGCTGAATGAGCGGCGGTTGCTTCGTGCGATCGTAGCTGGCGAGGTCGAAGGAGGCGAGGTCGTCGTCAGCGCTCCAACTCGGCTGGATGTAGTAGAAGCGCACGCCGGCGTCGATCGTGAACCGGCGGTTCACCTTCCAGGTGTCCTGCGCGAACCATTCCACATTCAGGTAGCGCGAGTGGCCGTGCGGGTGGTTGGTGGATTCCGTGTAGCTTTGCACCGTGCCGAGCAGAGCGTTCGAGTACGCGTAGTTGGTCTCGAGCGGGTTGTTGACGTCGCGGTTGAAATTGAACGTGCCGTTGAAGGCCGAGCCGCGCGCGGCGTTCCGCGTGGTGCGCTCGATGTAGATGCCGAACTTGGTGTTGTGCGCGCCTTTCACCCAGCTGAGATTGTCCGACCAGTTCCAGATGTTGTTGGTGCCGAAAAACGGATAGCGCGCTTCGATGTTGAGGACGCCGGCGTTCGGCACGCCGCCGAAATTGGCGTTGGGAATGAGGTTGTCAGGGTTCGCGCCCGGATAGAACTGTGGCAGGTTATTGAGCACCTTGGCTCGCTGGTTGCGCTCGAGACCGGCCTGATTGAGCGGGCCAACGGTCTGCTTGGCGCGATTGATGCCGAAGGTGAACTCGTTCACCAGCGTGGGCGAGAACGTGTGGATCAGCGTCGCCACCGAACCGGCCGAGCGGATGTCGTAGATGATCGGCAACTGCGGCCAGCTCGAACTGGCCAGCACGAAATCAAACTGGCCCTTGAAGGCCTCGTAGTCGTTGATGCCGCGCCAGTAGAACTGGGTCTTCGGTCCCAGGTTGTAATCGATGCGCAGGATGGAATCCCGCCGCGGCTGGTCGACGGTGGATTGAATGAGCGCGTTGAACGAGCGGGCCGGATCCACCGCATTCGGCTGCGGAAAGATATTCAGAATCGCCTGGCCGGTGCGGTCGATGCGATTGGCCGGCACCACGTTGCCCGGGAAGGGAGTCCGGTTGTTCTGCGGATCCCAGATCGGGATGAGCGTGCCGCCCTGGTCGAAGGTCTGCGAGAAGTTGCCCTGGCGCTCGAGCGCCGTGGGGAACATGCGGCGCACGAGATTGGTGGGATAGGTGCGCGGCAGGAATTCCTGGCTCCAGAAGAAGAAGAGCTTGTCGCGGTTCTTGTTGAAGCGGCCCATCGTCACCGGGCCGCCGATGAAATAGCCCGGATAGTGGAAGCGGTATTGCGGCTTGGGCAGACGGTCCCGATTGCGAAAGAACTCGTTGGCGTTGAACGCCTCGTTGCGGTTGAAGTAGTAGGCGCCGCCGTGGAACTCCCGCGTGCCGCTCTTGATCACCGTGTTGATGGTGCCGCCGGAGGAGCGGCCGTATTCGGCCTGGTAGTTGGTAAGCAGCACCTTGATCTCGGCCACGGCGTCGATGGACGGGGCCAGGTAGGGCCCGGTCATGGAACCGGTGTCCAGCGACGAGACGCCATCGAGCGTCAGATTCACGGTGCCGGTGCGATTCCCATTGATGGAGATGCTCGAGAAGTTGTTCCAGCCGGGGGCGTTCCGGTTCTGCGTATCCACCACGCCCGGCAGCAGCTTCACCAGCCCGAGATAATCGCGGCCCTTGAGGGGGACATTCTGCGTCTGATCCTGAGAGATGAGGCCGGCCCGTTCGGCCGATTGCGTCTGAATCCGGGTGGTGTCGGCCGCCACCTCGACGGTCTGCGTGATCTCGCCGAGTTGGAGCTCCGCACGCTTCAGCACCACGCGCTCCGTGGCGGTGAGGATGATGTCGGTCTGCTCGTAACGCTTGAAACCCTTCCCCGAGACAGTGATCTTGAAGGTGCCGGGCAGCAGCTGGGTGAAGACAAAGTCACCCTGCGCGTCGGAGGTCGTCTGCCGGGTTTGGTTGGTGCCGGTGTTCGTGAGGACGATCTCGGCGCCGGGAATGGCGGAACCGCTGGGATCGGTCACGCTCCCGGAAATAGAACCGGTGAGGCCCTGGCCCAGCAGGCAGGAAAAAGAAAGAAGGATAGCGGCGCTAACTTTCAACATGGAACTCCCCTTCACCGCTGACGAGCGGTCCGGTTATTATTCCACAAGCCGCCCCACTCTAGAATGAGAAGCGCCCCGCCGAGTTGAAACGCCCGCGGACCACCCGAGCCGAACACCTGCCCCGCCCGGGACGTGGGCACGCCGAACGACGCAGGATTGTTCAACGTGGAGCTGATGCCACCCAGGTTGGCAATGTTGAAGATGTTGAAGCCCTCGATGAAGGCGTTCAGCTTGTAGCGCTCGCGGAAAGCGAAGGTCTTGGTCAGCCGCAGATCCTGCGAGAAGAAGTTCTCGCCAAACGAGTAGGTGGCCGGCAAAGTGAGCCGCGGAATCGTCTGGCCGCGGGCGGTGCGCGGCCGCTGCCCGTTGGGCAGATCCGGATAGGCATTGTTCCAGGCGGCGACGGCGGCCTCCAGACGTTCGCGAGTGGGCTTGCGGTCCGGCACATTCCAGCCGGGCAGGAACGACGTGTCGTTGCCGTCGCCATCGAGGTCGACGCTGGTCACCTGCGGCCGGTACGGGCCGCGAGTGGAGATGGCGGAGATGAAGGCGACTTGGAACTTCCACGGCAGGTCCACCATGCCCGACACGTTCAGCGAATGACGTCCGCCGGTGGGACCCCAGTTCTCGAACCAATTGTCCATGTTCGTGATGGAGTTCATGCCGTGAGGATTCGCCAGCGCGTACGACACCATTAACTGATAGCGCTGGGCAAAGCGCTTGTCCACTTTCACCAGCAGCGCGTTGTAGTTGCTCCGGCCGATGGGGGCGCGAATGCCGATGGAGCCCGTGGAGCAATTGGCCAACGGCTGCGCGGCCTGCGCCGCCGTGCAGCGCGGGATCACCGGTCCCGCCAGCCGGAAGAAGCGGTTGTAATCCAGGCTGCCCACTTCCTGGCGGAAGAAATAGCGCGAGACGAAATCCGCCGTCACCACCAGGTTCTTGCGAATCTCCCGCTGCACGCCGAGCGACAGGTGCCGCGCATACGACGCCGGATAGCTGTTGAAGAACAGGTCGGTGCCTTGCTTCGAAAGGTTGATGTTGCGAACGCTGAGGTCGTTGGGATTGGGGTTGCGCACCGCGTCCTCGGCTTGCTGTCGAATGCGCGGCAAGATGTTCATCAGATCCGACAGACGGAAGCCGGTGGGCAGCGTGCGAAAGTCCAGCGGCTGTCCCACGGCCACGTTCGGCAGGACACCCGGCAATGGATTCACGATGCCGGCCACGGGATTCGGAATCGATTGGCCGCCGATCTGCTGCCGGCCGTTGCCCACCGGGCCAATCGCCGCGCGCTCGCCGAGGCGCTGCGAAAGCTCACGCGTGTCGTAGTAGAGACCGCCTCCGCCGCGAATCACGGTCTTGCCGCCTTTGCCGGGGCTCCAGGCAAAGCCCAGCGACGGCGAAAAGTTGTTGGTGTCCTGGCGCGTCGGCTCGAGCGAATCCATGATGGGCCGCAGCAGCTCCGGCTTGTTCAGGTCGTGGTTCGTGAGCGTGGATTCGAATTGCCAGGAGAGCCCATAGTTGAGCGTCAGACGCGCATTCAGCTTCCACGTGTCTTGCCAGAAGAAGTGATAGCGATCGTTCTTGCGTGCCTCGGCCGAGTTGAAAGGCGGCGGTTGCGAGGGATCTCCGATGCCCATCGCGAAGGCGGCCAGCGGCAGCCTGAGCACGTCGGCGTTGGTCAGGAACTGATTCGGCAGTCCGAAGGCGGCCGGTGGAATCCGGTTGGCGGCCATGATGTCCGGCCCCCACAGGTTGCCCGCCGCCGGATCGCCGAAGGCCCAGAAGCCATTGAACGGCGACTTCTCGAAGTTCGCGCCGAACCGCATCCGGTGGGCGCCCTTCTGCCAGGTGGCCTGCTCGGACAGGTTGTAGCGGCGAATGTCGCGGCCCTGCGGCGCGTTGGCGGTATTGCCGAACGTGACGTTCGTGCCCACGATGCTCATCTGCGGCAACCCCAGGCCCAGGCAGCCCGGACACTCCTTTTCCGTGGGGAAGAGATTGCGGTTGTTCCAGTAGTGATACGCGAAACGAAATTCGTTGACGAAGCCGGAGCCGAACGTGCTGGTGACGCCGAGAATACTCTGGTCGGCCCAGTTGCGGTTCACCAGCCAGTTCGATGGCAACGTGGCGCCGCCGCGCGGACCGAAGCCGCTATTGCCATCGTGTGAATAGCGCAGGAAGAGATTGTGCCGGTCGTTGACACGGTAGTCGAACTTCACCGAGAGCTGCTTGCCGGTGTACGGGTTCGTTGCATTCTGGGCGAGCGAAGCGAAGAACGGAGAATCCGGCTGGACGGTGACCACGGCGTCCTGGTTGTTGTGCTCGAGATTGAAAAAGAAGAACAGCTTGTTCTTCACGAGCGGGCCGGACAGCCAGAAGCCCGATTGACGCCGCGCAAAAAAAGGATCCGGCGCGAAGGCATTGCGGCGCAGGGCCGGATAGGCGGAAAGGTTGTTATCGCGGAAGAAGAAGTAGGCGCTCCCGTGAAAATCCTTGCCACCGGAGCGCGAGACGACGTTCACGGCTCCGCCCGCGGCGATGCCCGTGGACAGGTCAAAGTTCGCCGACGAAACCTGGAACTCTTCCACGATTTCCTGCGAGAAGTTCTGAGCGGTGCCGCCCTCCAGCGCGTTGCGGACATTGCCGCCATCGACGGTGATGGCCGTCATCGATTGATCGCCGCCCAGCACCGAGACGCCGAACTGCGCGTTGTACTGCGCCAACGACCTCGTGCCGACGCCGACTCCCGGCTCGAGAAAAGCCAACTGAAGGAAGCTGCGCCCGTTCAAGGGCAAATTCTCGATCTGCTCCCGCTTGATGACACCGTCGATCTTGTGGCTCTCGTAGTTGAGCTGGGAGGCGGTGTCACTCACGCTGACCACCTCCGTGACGGCGCCCACCGCGAGATTCATCTCCACCGTCGTGGTGCTGCCCGTCAGCACCTGCGCCGGCCGAACCAGTTGGCGAAAGCCCGCCTTCTGCGCGCGCACCTCATAGCGTCCGGCGGGTAAGGCCGGAGCGGCATACAGGCCATCCTCATTCGAAAGCAGCTTGCGCTCGAGGCCGGTGTCGAGATTCCGGATCACGATCTCCGCGCCGGGAACGGCCGCCCCGGATTCATCGAGAACGGTGCCCGCAATGGCGCCGATCGGAGCCTGAGCGAGCGCACCGGCCAGGTAAAGGCAAAGAGCGATGATGAACTTTCCCATGTGGAACATCATCGCGCGATTCGGGTAAGCGAATTGTACTCAGATGTCTATGCTAAGATGACTGAGTATGCCCAAAGCCGACTCCCTGCTGGGATCGCTCGACCTGCTCGTGCTGAAGGTCCTGTCCCGCCGTCCCAAGCTCCATGGCTACGCCCTCATGACGGCCATTCAGGAGATTTCCGGCGAAGTCTTGAAGATCGAAGAAGGCTCCCTCTACCCGGCTCTGCACCGCATGGAGACCGCCGGCTGGGTGAAGGCCGCGTGGATTACGAAGGACACGGGCCGCCGCGCGCGCATCTATGAGCTCACGGCCGAAGGCCGCCGGCAGTTGGAGGCCGAGGAAGGGCGCTGGAAGGCAGTGACGGGCGCGGTGAATCGTGTGTTGAGGATGGCCTGATGTTGACCCGCCTGCTGAACGTCTTCCGCCGCCGCCAGCTCGAGGCCGAGATCGACGAGGAACTACGGGCTCACCTCGAGGAGGCCGTCGAACACGGGCGCGATCCCGAGGAGGCCCGGCGGGCGTTGGGCTCGATGCTGCGACTCCGCGAGGAGAGCCAGGACGCCCAGCTCGCTGTCTGGCTCGATTCGCTGCGCGCCGACGCCGTGTTCGCGCTGCGGCAATTGAGGAAGCATCGGGCTGCCACGCTGGCCACGGTGCTGTCGCTGGCGCTCACCATCGGCGCCACCACCGCCGCGTTCCGCCTGCTGGACGCCGTGCTCTGGCGTCCATTACCCATCGCCACGCCCGAACGGCTGCACGTGCTCAGCTATCCTTATCTCGACCAGAACGGCGAGCACCACACCGGCATGAGCTTCGACTATCCCGCGTTCCGCCAATTGCGCGACGCGGTCAAAGGCGACGCCACGCTCATGGCGGTCTCCGGCGTGGACGCCATCGACATCACCCATGGCCAAGCCGAGCCGGAAAAGTGTGGCGGCAATACGTATCGGGCGAGATGTTTCGCGCTTTCGGTCTGCGTCCGGCGGTCGGCCGTTTGTTGGGTCCGCAGGACGACCGGCAACCCGGGGGCCATCCGGTGGCCGTGCTCTCGCACGACTACTGGACGCGACGCTTCGGCCAGGACCGCGGCGTCGTGGGTCGCGCCTTCCGCCACGGGCACCACCTCTATGAGGTCGTCGGCGTGGCGTCCGCCGGTTTTCACGGCACCGAGACGGGTCACGCCGCTGATCTGTTCGTGCCCACGATGATGAACGTGCAATCCGTCGAAAAGCCGAATTGGGGCTGGGTAGGCGTGCTGGCGATGGTGGAGCCGGGCGCCTCCCCCGACGCGGTCCGCCAGAAACTGGCCGCCGTTTTCCAACGGCAACGGCTCGAGAAAGTGAAAGGCTGGCAGAGCACCTCGCCGCGGCTCATCAACGACTTCGTGAACGTTCCTCTGCGGCTCGAGCCCGCGCCGAACGGCGCGTCAGGCTTTCAGTTGCAGTATCGCCAGCCGCTGTTGATTATCGGAGCGCTTGCGCTCATCGCGCTGCTGATCGCCTGTGCGAACGCCGCCAACCTGATGCTGGCGCAAGGCGCGGCGCGGGCGCGCGAAATGGCTTTGCGCGTCTCGATCGGCGCTGGCCGGGGGCGATTGATCCGGCTCGTGCTGGTGGAGTGCGCGCTGCTGGCGCTGGCCGCGACGCTGCTGGGAGGAATGGCCACGTGGTGGGCCGCGCCATTCATTGCGAGCATGGTGAATCCGCCCGATGATCCCGTGCGCCTGGCATTGCCATTCGATTTCCGCGTGTTCGCGTTCGCAGCCGTCGTGGCGAGCGGCGTCGCGCTGGTGTTCGGCCTGGTGCCGGCGCTGCGGGCGTCCGGCGTGCAGCCGATGTTCGCCTTGCGTGGGGGCGATCCGCAGGCGCGCCGCCGCTTGATGCATGGTTTGGTGGCCGCGCAGGTGGCCTTCTGCTTTGTGGTTCACGCGGCGGCCGGGCTCTTCGTTGCTTCCTTGCAGCGCCTGTCGCAGCAGCCGCTTGGCTTTGTTGCCGGGCAGGTAATGGTGGCCGAAGCCGCGGCACCCGGCAACCGCGACGCCTCGCTCTGGCTGCAAGCCGCGGCGCGCGTGCGCGAAGGCGGGCCGGGGGTGGACTCCGTCGCCGTGTGCAGTTGGCCGCTGCTGAGCACCAACGCCTGGGTGGGCGGCGTCCGCGTGCCGGGCACCACGGAGTGGGACCCGCAGCCGCCCTACTTCCTAGCCGTGTCTCCCGGTTGGTTCGAGACGATGGGCATCCCGCTCACCAGTGGGCGCGACTTTCGTCCGGGCGAGGGTGAAGCGGAGGTGGCGGTGGTGACGCAGGCCTTCGTGCGCCGTTACTTCCCCAATACAGACCCCGTGGGCCGCGCATTCGAGTGGGGCGCCGACGGTCAGGCTCGAGCGGCGAAAGTTCGCATTGTCGGACTGGTGCCGGACCTGCGGTATCGTGACCTGCGGGAGACGCCACGGGCCGTGGTCTTCGTGCCCTTTGCGGGCGATCGCCAACGCTGGGCCAGCCTCGTGATCAAGACGCGCCAAAGCGCTGGCTTGGCGGACTGGCTGCGGCAGTCAGTGCCACGCATCCATCCCGAGTTGCGCCTCTCGAGCGTTGGCACCCAACAGGAGTTTGTCGACCAACACACGTTGCGCGAGCGGCTGCTCGCGTTGCTGGCCGTGTTCTTCGCGCTGGTGTCGGTGCTGCTGGCGGGGCTCGGCCTGTATGGCGTGCTCGATTACAGCGTGCTGGCGCGACGCCGCGAGTTCGGCATCCGGATCGCGTTGGGCGCTCCGCCCGCAGCAGTGGCGCGTCGCGTCACGGCGGAAATCGGCGTCATGCTGCTGGTGGGGGCGGCCGCCGGCGTCGCGCTCGGCGCGGGCGCGGAGCGGTTTGTGCGGTCGCTGCTGTTCGAGGCTCGGCTCACCGACCCAGTGCTCGCCGCGCTGCCATGGGTCACCCTGTCTGGCACGGCCGTGCTGGCGGCTTTGCCACCGGTGCTGCGGGCGCTGCGCGTCGATCCCGCGCGAGTGCTGCGGATCGATTGAAAGGCTACCAGCCTCTTGCGGCGGACGGGAGTCAACTTGCGGAGACCGCCGTGGCTTGTGCCGCCGATGGTCAAGTGCGGGAGGCGGCTTGGTTGATCATGCGCTCCACTTCGGCGCGGGATTCGGTGAGCGCAGCGAGGATGATCTTTTCGAGCGAGCGGGTGTCAGTGATCTGATCGAGTGCCGGGGAGGAGTCCAGGCCGGGAAACTTGATGGTCAACGCTTGGCGGAGAATCTGCCGGGCTTCGGTCTCCTGTCCCTGCTGCATGCCCTGCTGCATGCCCTGCTGCATGCCCTGCTGCCGCCCCGCCTGCATGCCCTCCTGCCAGCCCTCCTCGGCGGCCCGCCGCTTCGCGTCCTGCACGAGGCTCGACCCTTCCATGATGGCTTCCACTAGTCCCATATACGCTCCTCCGAGCATCCGCTCCACTACTTCTCTATCGTATCGCAGGCTCCCGAGAATGATGAACCGCGCGACGGTCTCCTCATCCATCATCGCCCGCACCCGGGCCGCGATTTCGTGCACCTGCTCGTCCGTCGTGTTCATCAGCATCGCCCACGGCAGGAAGCGCTGATCGCGATTGGCGAGCACTGGCTCCGGATCCAACTCCCAGAGCCGCACCGCCGTGAAGGGATGCTCGATGCCGGTGCCGTGGGAGCGGAACTCGGCCACGGCGGGGAGCTCCGCTGGCGCGCGACGGCGGTCGAGCAGCACCAGCACCGACACCACCCGCCAGCCGAGATACTGACAGACCAAGCTGCCTCCGTAGCGCGCCAGCGTCTCCAGCACGGCTTTCTGATAGGCGAGGCAGAACTCCAGGTGGAAAACGAAGCGCTCGCCGGTCTCCAAGGTGGCGATGGTCAGCAGATCCACCAGCCGGACCGGCGGCGAGGTCTCCGGACGCAGGCGCTCGAACTCGATCCGCGCCCCGGGAGGGAAAAGCTGCAAGAATTCCACCAGCAGGTGCGGCGCTTCGTCGGAGAGCTCTTTGGCCAGCCGGTCGATCGGCTTGTTGATCGGGCTCATGCTCATATAGTGGTTTGAGCACCCGATTCCTCTCGAGATTTTCGGTGTGGAGGCTCAAAAATAGAGCTTCACCGCGAACTGCACGAAGCGCGGCGTATAGCCCGACCGGCCTGTGGCCACGTCGAGGAACCCCCAGCGATCGCCGGTGTAGGCCTGCCGCAGGCGATAGAGCTTCAGACCCTGCATGGTGCTGATGTCGTAGTCGTTCGCGTTCTTCGTGGCGAAGCCGGTGGGCAGTTGCACGCGGAAGAAGTCCGCGGGCAGAGTCGCCGTGCCGGGCACGCGCGCGTTCACGATGTTCTGGTTGATCTGCGTGAGCAGCGCCGTGCCGGCGACCGTCGTGCGGCCTGGACGCCCGGCGCCGCCAGCGGCCCAGGCGTCGTATTCGGCGTTCGTGATAGCCGCTTCCGAAGGCAGCGCGAAGATCTCGCCGGAATCCTCGAGGCGGCCCGTCCGGAAGATGGGATGGTTCAACGCGTTGATGAGATCGACACGGAACTGCAGGCGCCGCTTCGATTCCTTGCCGAGCTGGAAGTTCTTCTGCACGCTGAGATCGGCGAACTGCTGCGCCGGGCTGCGCGCGCCGTCGAAGGTGCGAGGCGCGTTGCCGAGCTCTCCTTTCGCCGGACGCATGAAGGCCGCCGGATTGAAGTACGGCTCGCAGTTCTGCCCGATGGGGCAATTGCGGCTGTAGAGGGGATTGAGCAGCGGCACGCCCGGCACCACGTCGGGCCGGATGCCGCGCACGTTGCCGGAGTAGCCCAGGCGATTGTCATCGCGCAGCACCACCACCATGGGCAGGCCGCCCTGAATGCGGCCCATGCCGCTCAGGCTCCACCCGCCGATGGCCGCATTCAACAGGCGATGCTGCCGGCTCCGGAAAGGCAGATCGTAGATGGCGGTCGTCGAGAAGACGTGCTTGATATCGAACAGCGACACGGAACGGTCGAGCGAGCGCGGCGCGCCGAAGTTCACATGGCCCGGCGAGCGCACGTTGAGATTGACGAAGCGGACGTCGCCGGAATCGGAAGCGTCGTCCAGGCTCTTGGCGAACGTGTAGTTCGACATGAAGAAGAGCCCGCGATTGTAGCGGCGGCGCAGGCTGACGGTGCCCGCGTGGCGGATGCTGTTGGCGGACGAATCATAGGCCACCGTCAGGCCATCCATGCCAAGATACTGCGTGCCGATGGAGCCCTGCGTCACAGTGCGAATGCCGACACCGTTCGCGTTCAAGCGGCGAAGTGGATCCTGCACGGTGGTCAACGGGTTGGTGCCGGCGGCGAGATAAGCTTCGGTGAGCGCGAAGGGCACCGGATTCACGTTGATGGGCGGCAGGAAGAGACGCGTGCCCTTCGACCCCGTGTAAGTGACCTCGAGCAGCGTGCTGCGCGGCAGCTCCCAGCCGAGTGTCGCGCTCCAGGTTTTGGACATAAGGTACATGCGCGTTGGGCGAAACAGCCGTCGCCGCGATGTTGATGCCGTTCAGATACACTAGACCGTCGTTCGGGATCTGCAGGAACTGCTCCGGGCGCGATGGGCGTAAGCACCGGCTTGTTGCAGCACAGGCGCGGCGATGTTCGGGCCGGGCGATTCAATGCGCGTATCGAAGGTGCCGAAGCCGGTGGTGCCGGCGGCGAAATCGGGCGACGGATTGCGGCCCATGCCGGTAAGCGGCGCATGCGACATGCCGTAGCCCCCGCGGAACACCATCTTGCCGTTGCGATTCCAGGGCAGCCACTTCGGCACATAGGCGAAGCCGAAGCGCGGCTCGAAGTTGAGCTTCTCCAGCGGGAAGATGTAACGTGAGCGGCCGCCCCGGCCAGAGTAGGCGAACGGGATCACGTTGGCCTTGGTGATCACCGAACCATTGGGCAGCGTGCACTGCGCGCAGGGCTGCGGAATGTCGAACTGCTGGGCGAGCTCGGGCAGGAAGGCGCCCTGGCGATCGTATTTCTCCGTGCGCGGCAATTGCAGCGCGTAGCGCAGGCCGAAATTCAAGGTGAGATTCGGCCGCACCTTCCAATCCGTCTGGATGAAGCTCGACGCCGTGTTCCACGTGTAGTAGTAGGGGATGAAGACCTCGCGCAGCGTGGCGGCGTTGTAGGTGCCCAGCAGGAATTGCGCGAACTCGACGCCGCCGGTGCCGTTGGCCTGGCATTCGAGTTGGTGAGCGTACGGTTGCGGCCAAACTCATAGCGGCCGCCGGAGGCGCCGTACATCGGAATGGTCTTCAGGCGCTGCTGCAGCAGGTCGATGCCAAATTTCAGCGTCATCCGGCCACGCACATAAGAGGTGTTGTTGGTGATGGAGTAGCCGTGCTCGGCATTCTCGTTCTGCTGCGAGAGGCTGTAGCCGATGCTGAGGGTGCCGGTTTGGAACTCCGGCAGGCCGCCCGGCGTCAGCGAAGGCAGGCCGAGCTCCGTGGAGAGATTGCGGCCGTTCATGGCGTCGAACATCGGCGGGAAGTTGCGCGTGAAGCGGCCATAGGTGTAGTTGAGGCGGAGCTCATTGAACAGGCGCGGCGAGAACGAGTGCATGTCGGTGAGCAGGATTTGGCGGGACCAGCTATAGTCCGTACCGCCGGAGTTCACTTCGTCGCGGCCCACCTCGAAATCGCCGCGGCCGCGGTCGCCGCGGATAGGCACCTGAGTGTAGCGGCCGCTCAGGCGGTTCTTGCCGGTCACCTGGTGATCGAGGCGAACCGTCAGCCGCTTTTCGAGATTCTTGATGAAGCTCTGGCCCATGTAGTTGGCGAGGTTGCCGTCGGAGAGGAAATAGTCGCCGGCCTTGGGCAGATACTGCAGCAGCTTCTGGCTGGTGCTATCGAGCATCGCCTGCGGGATGCGATTGCCAGGGAAGAGCGGATACGTGTCGGTGGCCAGGATCACGGGCCGTTCGAAGCGGTTGCCCGGCAGCACGTTGAACTGGTTGTAGAGCGTGGCGTCCTGAATCTGGTTCGTGATGCCGAAACGTTGAGCAACCGCGCGCGGCGCGTAGCCGCCATTCACGCGGACGACGTCGTTGAAGTCACCGCCGCGCATGGCGTCGGTGGGCAGGAGCGCGGCGAACGTCGCGCCGTCGTAATAAGAACGCGGCTCGAAGGCCACGAAGTAGAAGCTCTTGTTGTGGCCGTCGTAAAGTTTGGGGATCCAGATGGGCCCGCCGTGCGTGAAGCCGAACTGGTGCTGGCGGCGGTTCGACACCGGGCGATTGTTGGTGTTGGTGGTGAACGGCGCGGCGTTCAGCGCAGGGTTGCGATGGTACCAATACAGCAGGCCCTCATAGCGATTAGTGCCGCTCTTGGTGGTCATGTTCACCACGCCGCCGCCGGTGTTGCCGAATTCGGCGGAGAAGTTCGACGTCTGGACAGTGAACTCCTGCACGGTGTCGGGCGAGAAGGTCACCACCGCGCGGCCGAGACCGACGCCGCTGTTGCTGGCGCCGTCGGCGAGAATCGACGTCGAGCCCGCGCGGCCGCCAGCGACATTCACGTTGAAGCCGGGCACGGGAATCTCCGCGCCGAGCTCGGGATCTTCCGTGCCCGCCACGCCGCTGACGTTGGCGGCGGTCAGCACCAGGTCGAGCACGCTGCGGTTGTTCAATGGGAGCTCCCGGATCTCCTTTTCGCCGATCGTCTGGCCGAGCGTGCCGCTTTCGGTATTGAGCACGGGCGGCTCTTCCGTCACGGTCACCTCGGTGGCCACCAGACCGGGTTCGAGCTTGATGTCGACGGTGGCGGCGCTGGCGGTGTCGATCTTGATGTTTTCGACGACGGCTTTCTTGAAGCCCTGCTTTTCGACGGTGACCTGGTAGACCACGGGGTCGAGCAGCGGCGCGGAGTAAGCGCCGGTGTCGCCCGTGGTGAGGCGGAGGATTTCCCCGGTTCCGGAGTTGGTGACGATCACCGACGCGGCGGGCACGGCGGCGCCGGAGGCATCGGTGAACGGTGCCGCCCAGGCGGCCCTTGTTGGTCTGCGCGAGCGCGGCGAGAGAAAAAGCGGTGAGAAGGGCGATGACATTGCGCTGCCTCATGGTGATTGCATCGAGGATATCAAGCCCGGCTCGATTACCATGGTCCCAATGCCGAAGTTGACCCTCTCGCTGATGGCCGCGCTCCTGCTGGCGCAGGAGCCCGCATTGAAGTACGGCATCCGCGTCCAGGCCGGACCGATGGACGACCTCAAGGTGAAGGACTACAAGCCGGTCTCGTCGCTGGTGGTGCCCCAGACCCGCATCGCCCGCGCCCGCTTCCCGGTCATCGACGTCCACAGCCACGCCTCGATGAGCGGCATCAAGACGCGCGCCGACGTCGACGCCTGGGTGAAGACGATGGACGCCACCGGCGTCGAGCTCAGCGTCGTCTTCACCGAAGCCACCGGTGCGGAGTTCGACCGGCTCGCCAACCTCATTCTCGGCGCCTACCCCAAGCGCTTCCAAGTCTGGTGCGGCATCGACACCCGCGACATCCAGGCGTCCGAGTATCCCGAGCGCGCCGCGCGCGAGCTCGAGCGCTGCTACCGCCAAGGCGCCCGCGGCATCGGCGAGATCACCGACAAAGGCTGGGGCCTGCAAGCCAATGAACAGACCGCTCTGCCGCGCGCGCAACGGATGCGGTTCGACGACGCGCGTCTCGATCCGTTCTGGCGCAAGGCCGCCGAGCTGAACCTGCCCGTAAACGCCCACATCGCCGACCATCCCTCGTGCTGGAAGCCGCTCGGCCCGCAGCAGGAGCGCACACCGGATTTCCAAGGCTTCAATCTCTCCGGCAAAGACGTGCCGTCGTTCGAAGAGCTGATCGCCTCGCGCGACCGCTTGCTCGCCCGCCATCCGCGCACGCGCTTCGTCGCCGCGCACTTCAGCAACCAGGGCCACGACCTCGCCGCGCTCGCCCACGCCCTCGACCGCTTTCCGAATCTCTTCGTCGACCTCTCCGCCCGCGACTATGAGATCGGCCGCCAGCCGCGCGCCGCGCGCGCCTTTCTCGACCGCTATCGCGGCCGCGTCCTCTTCGGCACCGACATGGGCCGCGACCAGGCGATGTACGAAAGCTGGTGGCGGCTGCTCGAATCGGACGACGAGTACATTGCCGGCCGCATCTGGTGGCCGTACTATGGGCTCGCGCTCGGCGACGCCACGTTGAAGAGCGTCTACCGCGACACCGCGCTGAAGGTGCTGAATCTGCGGTGAAGCCGCCCCTCCGGAATTTGCGCTGGTGGATCGGCGGTGCGCTCTTCCTCTCCACCGTCATCAACTACATTGACCGCCAGACGCTCAGCGTACTGGCGCCGTCGTTGAAGACGGAGTTCCATTGGTCGAACTCCGACTTCGCGCTGATCGTCATCGCCTTTCGCGCGGCTTACTCCGTGGGCCAGACCATCGCCGGACGCCTGCTCGACCGCTTCGGCACGCGCCGCGGCCTGCTGTTCGCGGTGGCCTGGTACTCGGCGGCGGCGATGTTGACGTCACTGGCGGGAGGCCTGCGCAGCTTCGCGTTCTTCCGCTTCCTGCTGGGCGCGGGCGAGGCGGCGAATTGGCCCGGCGCGACGAAAGCCGTCTCGGAGTGGTTCCCGAAAGGCGAGCGCGGGCTGGCGGTCGCGCTGTTCGACAGCGGCTCGGCCGTCGGCGCGGCGGTGGCGCCGGCGTTGGTGCTCGGGCTGCTCGCCTGGTGCGGCAGTTGGCGGCCGGTGTTCGTCATCACCGGCTTGCTGGGCTTGGGTTGGATGCTGCTGTGGCATTGGCTCTATCGACGGCCGGAAGAGCATCCGCGCTTGAGCGACGGCGAGCGCGCCTACATTCTGGCCGGGCGCGATCCGGAGCTGGTGGGCGAGCCCACCGCGAGCGCCGCGCAGTTGCTCCGGCAGAAAGCCTGCTGGGGCGTGATCCTCGGCCGCGCGCTCACTGATCCGGTGTGGTTCTTCATTGCTGATTGGTTCGCCGTCTACCTGGTGTCGAAGGGCTTTTCGCTCACCGATACGGCGCTCGGCTTCTGGATCCCGTTCCTCGCGGCCGACGCGGGCAACTTCGCGGGCGGCGGCGTTTCGAGTTGGCTCATCCGGCGCGGCTGGAGCGTGCTGGCCGCCCGCAAAGCGGTGATCATCGTGTGCGGCCTCGGCATGACGTTGCTCGCCGCCGCGGTGCTCACCTCGAGCCTGCCGCTGCTGGTGGACCTTCTTCGCGATATCGACCTTCTGCTACGCGGCGTGGTCCACCATGGCGCTCTCTCTGCCGGCAGATCTCTATCCGGCGAACGCGGTGGCGACGGTCAGCGGTTTGAGCGGCACGGGCGCAGGCTTGGGGACGATTCTCTCAACGTTCCTGATTGGCTGGTCGGCCGACAAGTATTCGTTCGAGCCGGTGCTGGTGGGCGCGAGCGTAATCCCGCTGCTGGCAACGGTGCTTGTCCTGCTGTTGGTCCGGCGCGATAATCGCCTGTAAATCCGCCCGAGCGCCACCCGCCGCGGGGCCGCCATCGGCCATCCATCTTCGCCGTCGCCAGGGCGAGCGATCGGAGTCAACGGCCCCCCGCGGGAAGCCCCTCACGCTGCCCCGCCCACCGCCAGCCGCCCCCCGGCGCCACCGCGCTGTCCCGCCGCTTGGCCGCGTACAACGCCACATCCGCCGCCTGATACAACGCATCCTGCGTGGGCCCGTCCGTGGGATACAACGCGATTCCCGCACTGAAACCAATGCGCAATTCGCGCTCGCGAAACGCCACCGGCTCCGGCAAGCGCGCCGCCAGCCGCGCACACACCTCTTCGAGCGCGCCCACGTCCTCGGCCGCGAGCAGCAGCGCGAATTCGTCGCCGCCCAGCCGCGCCGCGCAGTCCACTTCCCGCACGCATTCGCGCAGCCGCCGCGCCACCTCCACCAGCACCGCGTCGCCCGCGTCGTGCCCGAAGGTATCGTTCACCGGCTTGAAGCGATCCAGGTCGAGCAGGATGAGCCCGAAGCGTGCCGACGGCCCGCGCCGCGCATGTTCCGCCAGCCGCCGCTCGAATTCGCGATGGAACATCCGGCGATTCGGCAACGCCGTCAAGCCATCCAGATACGCGATCTCCTCGAGCTGCCGATGGCTCTCGCGCAGCTCGGCCGTGCGCTCCGCTACCAGTTGTTCCAGCCGGTTCTTCTGCGCCAACAGCACGCGCACACGGAAGCGCCACGCGCCCATCGCCGCCAACGTCAACGCCAGCGCGCCCAGCGCGTGGCACCACGCCGTCTGCCACCACGGCGTCTCGATCCGGAACTCGAACGGCGTCGCCACGCCTCCCGCACGCACTTCGAAACGATAGTCGCCCGCGGGCAGCGAAGCGAACTGCACCGTATGCTCCCGCGTTTCCTTCCACGGTGATTCCACTTCGCCCGTCAGCCGGTACTGGTAGGCGAGCCCGGCCTCACGATAGAAATCGAGCGACCCGAACGAAAACGCCAGCAGCCGCTGCGCCCAGGGCAGCAGCGGCCGCTCCGCCACGCTCCACACGCGACCATTCGCATCCGTGGCCGACACCTGCACCCGGGCCGGCGGATCGACGAAAGGTGAAGGCATCGCCAGCCGCGGACACTCCGTTCGACGTCCCGATCCACACGCGCTGCCGCGCATCGATCGCCAGCGCATCGTCATCGCAATCATCGGCCACCAGCCCATCGTCGGCGCCATAGTGCCGCAGCCAACGGCCCTCGGCGTCCAGCACATCCACGCCGCGATCCGTCCCCAACCACAAGCGCCCGGCGTCATCAGCCGCCAGCGAGTACACTGCGTCGGATGTCAGCCCGCCCTGACCCTGCGTCACATGCCGGACGTCCACGCGCTCACCCACCACGCGCAGCCGCGTCAGCCCCAGCGAGTCCGTATAGCGGACCCAAAAGGCATCGCCGGCCGAGAGCACGGCGCCCACGCTTGCTTGGCGCAGGCCGTCGCGTGGCGTGAACACGCGCCACCCGCCACGGTAACGAGCGAAGCCCGTGTTCAGCGCCACCAACACCGCGCCATCCGCGCCCACACTCAGTCCACCCGAGAAGCGAGCCCCCTCCGGCCAACCCTCGGTCGCCACGCGCGCAAAGCGCAACGGCCCCTTGCCCAATGGTTCCAACGAACGAAAGCAGCGGTCGCCGCCGCCGGCCACCCATAGGTGCCCGGCGCCGTCGCGCATCAGCCCCGTGAACTCCGCGGCGTCCAGCCCCGCCTCGCGGCCCCACGTCTGCCGCAAGCGTCCAGCCGCATCCACCAGTGCGACTCCCGCCTGCCGCCGCAAGAAGTAAGCTCCACCGTCAGGCGCGTCCACCAGCCACTCCACACGGCTTCCCCGCCCCGCCGCCGGATTCCGGAACGTGGCCCGCACCACGCCGCCTGCATCCAGCCGCGCCAGCCCCGCGGTCGTGCCCACCCACGCCGAACCATCCGCCATCGGCCGGATCACCCAAGCCGTGTCATGCGGCAAACCATCGGCCCGCTGCCACGACGTCCATTCGCCCCGCCCCAAACGCCGCAGCAAACCACCGCCATAAGTGCCCAGCCACAGTGACCCATCGCGCGTCACCAGCGCCGCCCGCACCGCCGCCACTGGCAGCCCATGTTCACCATCGATCGCCACGCCGCCCGCCACCCACAACCCCGTATCGCCCGGCACCAGCACGCCCCCGCGCCCATCCAACGCCAAACGGCAGCGCCACGCCGTGCAGGCCGGCACGCCCGGACCGGTGCGGTCCTCAAAACGCGCGCGGCCGCGTGGACGCGCGTAGAGCCGCGTCGCGCTGCGCACCCACAGCGTGCCTGCCGTGTCTTCCAGAATGCCGGTCCACACGTCCTCCGGCAGGCCCATCGCCCGGCCCACCGCCACTGCGTGGCCGTCCGCCAAGCGATACAAATCGTCATCGCGCGCGAACCAGGCTTCACCCTGGTGCGTCACCGCCAGACCTCGCACCGGGCCCTGGATCAACGTCTCGAACCGGGTCCCACCCGGCTCCGCCCGCCGCAAGCCGCTCTCCTGCGCGACGTACAATCCTCCGCGGCCATCGAACGCCAACGCCACATGCGAATCGCAAGGCTCCACCGGAACGAAGCGCCGCAACGCGGCGGACCAGCGCGCCAACCCCGCGCCCGTCGCCACCCACAGTTCTCCCGACGGCGATTCCGCCAAGTCGAGAATGAATTGGCTCGGCAACCCATCAGCGCGCGAAAAGCCCGTGAACGCCACGCCGTCGTAGCGGAACAAGCCATTGTCGGTGCCCGCCCACAACACTCCCTGCCGGTCTTCGTGCAGCACGTGCACCGCGCCGTTCGCCAGTCCCTGCCGCGGGCCATATTGCCGGAACGTATAGCGCTGCGCCGGCAGCAGCAGCGCCGCCGCCAACCAGCAGCCGAGAATGCGCGGAGCTCCGGGACAAGCGTCTGTTTCGCGGCCTCTTTCGGAGAGCTTATCGGCTGGCGGGGTGCGAGATTGAATGCACGCCGGCCCACGCTTCGCAGCCGGCCGCTGGTTCATTCGCTCGCCAGATCACATCCTGATGGGCGACACTAAAGGAAAGTGCCTAGCACCCTCATTATCGGCGGTGGCATCAGCGGCCTCACCGCCGCTTACGCGCTCGGCCGGGAATGCACCCTCATCGACGACGGTCCCGCCCTCGGCGGCGTCATCCAAACCCGCGAAGCCCAGGGCTGCCTCATCGAAGCGGGCCCCGATTCGTTCCTCGCCGCCAAGCCCGCCGCATTGAAGCTCATCGGCGAACTCGGCCTCGCCAGCGAAGTCATCGGCTCCAACGACCATCAGCGCGTCACCTTCATCCAGCGCAAAGGCCGCCTCGTCCCCATGCCCGACGGCCTCATGATGATGATCCCCACCAAGCTCCTCCCCATGGCCTTCACCCCGCTGCTCGGGTGGGGCACCAAGATCCGCATGGGTCTCGAGTTCTTCCACGGCAAGCCATCGGCCCCGCTCGCCGACCGCTCCGTGGCCGCCTTCGTGCGCGAACACTACGGCCAGGAAGTGGTCGACTATCTCGCCGAGCCCCTCCTTGCCGGCGTCTACGGCGGCGACCCCGAGCACCTCTCCGTCTCGAGCGTCCTGCCTCGCATGGTCGACCTCGAGAACAAGTACGGCAGCCTCACCCGCGGCACGCTCACCGAGCGCCGCAAGGCTCCGCCCACGCCCAAAGGCGCCACGCTCTTCCGCACCCTGAAGGGCGGCCTCGGCACTCTCACCGCCGCGCTCGAAAAGGCCATCGCCCCGCGCACCCGCGTCATCCGCGGCCGGGCTGAAGCCGTCGAGCCCGGCTACCGCGTGCGCGTCAACGGCGAATGGCTCGCAGCCGACCAGCTCATCGTCGCCACGCCCGCCTGGGCCACCGCGCCGCTCATGCGCGGCCTCGACGCGAGCCTCGCCGACGAGCTGGCCGCCATCCAGTATTCGTCGTCGCTCACCGTCGGGCTCGTCTACGACACCGCCGCCGCCGGGCACCTCACCGGCTTCGGCTTCCTCGTCCCGCGCCCCGAGCGCGACTTCCTCATGGCCTGCACCTACGTGCACCGCAAGTTCGACCACCGCGTGGCTCCCGGCAAGGCTCTGCTGCGCGCCTTCGCGCACGACGTGACGCTCTCCGACGCCGACGCCATCGCCCGCACCCGCGCCGACCTGAAGCGCCTGATCGGCCTCACCGCCGAGCCCCTCGCCGTCTCGCTCGGCCGCTGGCCGAAGTCGATGGCGCAATACGGCGTGGATCACGCCCGGCGCGTCGCCCGCATCGACGAGCGTATGAAGGCACTGCCCGGCGTCAAGCTCATTGGCAACGCCTACAAGGGCATTGGCATCCCCGATTGCATCCAGTTGGCCCGCGACGCCGCCGCCGGGCTGGCGTGAATGGGCGCGATCGACTGACAAGGAACTTCCTTGCCGATTCCGCTCTTAACTGCTGTTGGCCGCCGATCCCACGTTGGCTCCGGCCGTCCAGGCGCTCGACGCCGGGCGACCCGCCGACGCGCGGCCGTTGCTCGAGCAGCGGGTCGCTCAGCGGCCGACGGATCGTGAGGCTTGGGCGCTGCTCGCTCGCTTGCATTAGCTTCAGCGCGATGCGGCCGGCCGCGGCGAAGTATCACACCGGCTGCGCGTTCCTCGACTACGATCACGACGGCGACCTCGATCTGTTCGTCGCCAACTACTTGGTTTACGACCCGGCCACCACGCGGCCGCCGGGCGCGAATCCGTATTGCTACTACCGCGGCATGGCCGTGAACTGCGGGCCACGCGGCTTGCCGTTCGAACGCAACCAGCTGTTTCGCAACGAGGGGCGCGGGCGGTTCACGGATGTCGCGAAGGCGTCCGGCGTGGCGGAGCCTTTTGGGCACTACTCGCTGGGCGTGCTGGTGGCGGACTTAAATAACGACGGCTGGCCGGACGTGTGTGTCGCCTGTGACCAGACGCCGTCGCTGCTCTACATCAATCAGAAAGACGGCACGTTCGCCGAGGAGGCGGGTGCTGCGCGGCGCGGCGTTCGATGAGAATGGGCGCGCGTTGTCGGGCATGGGCACGGCGGCGGGTGACTACGATGGCGACGGCTGGCTCGATATCTTTCGCACGAACTTCAGCGACGAGCGCGAGACGCTCTATCGCAATCGCGGCAATGGCGATTTCGACGAGGTAACGTCGGCGGCCGGCTTGGCGCGCAACACGCGCTTCGTGGGCTGGGGCTGCAGCTTTCTCGATTTCGACCTGGACGGCTGGCTCGACCTGCTCCTGGTGAATGGCCATGTGTTTCCGGAGGTCGATAAGCTGGGAGAGCTCGGGCCCGGCAGTGGTGGAGGCGCATTCGTCGCGCGGGCTCGCGATTGGCGATCTCGATAACGACGGCACGCTCGAGATTTTGATCAATAACCAGAACGAGGCGCCTTCGTTGTGGAAGCTTTCGCGGCGGCCTGCTGGGTCGCATTGGCTTTCGCTGGACTTGGGCGCGGCTTCGATTGGCGCGCGGGCGCGGGTAACGGCGGGCGGCCGCACGCAGGTGGTGGAGGGGCGGAGCGGCGGGAGTTATCTGTCGCAATCGGACTGGCGGCTGCACTTTGGGCGTGGAGGTGGAGTGGGCCGATGGGCGGCGGCAGGTGGTGCAGGCTCCGGTGGATCGGGTGACAAAGGTCACGCGGTAGGGCTGTTTCAAGTGGCGGCGAGGGGTCCGTTGCGCCAGTGGCGGAGGGCGAGTTGGACGGCGCGGTAGGCATCGGGGTGTTTGAGAAGCGCGTCGAACATGACGGTCATGCATTGGGAGAACCTTTCGCGCGGGGTGAGTTGGACAGGGTGCTCTGTGGCGGGGGTTTCCTGGTTGGCTTGTTGTTCCAGGGCTTGGCGCTGGCGGGGGATGAAGGCGACTTGTCGCGGTCGCAGCAGAAGTTGTAGGCCTTGTCGGCGTCGGTCCAGATCATGACGAACATCGGGGAGGCGGCCTCCTTCATTTGAGGGGTGATCTGGGGCTCGGGGGTCGTTTCGTAGAGCTTCGGGGTTGGCGGCAGGTGCTTGATTTGGTTGCGCTTGTTCGCCGGGGTGGGCTTGGTTTTGATCCCCGCAGTGGTGCGTTTCGGTCTCAGAGCCGGCCGGTTCGACGGCTGGAGAGTCGCCGTGATGCTGGCTGGTGACCGCCTCCTGCGTTTGCGGGGTGGCGTCTTCTGCCTCAGGGTCGTTTCGCAGAACTTCGGCGTTGACCGTAGCTGGTTGATTCTCCGGCACTTCTTGTCTTTCCGCAGCTTCGTTTTGATCCCCTCGTAGGTGTTGGAAGGCGAGAAGGTCGTGGAAGGAGTGACGGAAGAGGCGCTGCTCGGTGGCCTGGTAGCGGGCAGCTTGGCGGAGGCGAGTGGAATCGGCCCAGGTGAGCGCGGCGTGGGTGTGGGAAATCGGCGCCGGGGGCGGGCTCGGTGTGCTCGATTTCGTAGGCGTGGATGGCGGTTTCGTAGGCGGCGAAGCGACGGAGGCGCCAGGCGGAGGTGGCGAAGTTTTCGAGGAGGGTGAGTTCGGTGAGGGTGCCGGGTTGGTGCTCGGCGATGAACTGGTCGAGGAGGGCGCGGAAGCGCGATTCACTTTCGTGCGGGAGGACGGCGGTGCGGGCGGTGAGGCCGTGCTGGAGGGCGTTGAGGCGAGTTTTCGCTTTGGCTTCCGGGGACTTGGGGCCGGGGCTGCAGGCTCCGTTCTGGCGGGAGGCCTGGATTTGGGCGAGAGAGGGAATTCTGGGCATAGGGGTGTACCTGGTCCGAGGGTAGCAGGCGGATTCTCGATTTCGGACCAGGGGTGCGGGGATGTCGTTGGATTTATTCGGAATTTAGTTGATAAATTTCCGAACTGAAGATTCGCGTCAACGACGAGATTGCTATGGTCAGGGCTTTTGAATGGGTGTGGAGAGAATGACTAGTATTGCTACACTACCCCACCACCCGGTTTCTGGCTCCGACCGAGGTTGGGTCATAAGATGGGTGCCGTTGATCACTTTCACTGTGGCGTTTTGATATCGGAACTCTTTTCTCAACGCTCAAAAAGCGTTGACAATTGCGCCCGCTCTGGCGCAGTTGGCGCCATGCGGATCGCTGTCTCGAATTCGCGCCTTCCACGGTCGAACTTCCCTGTGCGCGCCAGGGCGGCTGCCAGATGGTAGCGAGCCAGTGGGCGGTCCTGGAGTTCGAGGCTCCGCTCCAAGTGCGGCAGCGCTGCCTGATAATCGCCCCGGAGATAGCGGACCCAACCTACCGTATCGCGGGCGGCTGGGTGATCGGGCGAGAGGCGAAGAGCTTTGTCGGCCCAAAACTGCGCTTGGGTCTAACTTCCCAATGCGGGAAAGCAACTCGGCCAAGTTGTTGGTCGCCGCAAAATCGGCTGGGCTGAGCCGCAACACTGCTGTGTAATGCGTGATTGCACCCTCAGGGTTGCCGCCGGGCCGTCCCTCCAAACTGCCGAGCAGGATTCGCAAGCGGACACTCTCGACCTTCTTCACCCGGTTCTCAAGCCTCTCTCTAGCAGCTGTCCAGTCACCCTCGGATATATCGAGCAAAGCCAGTGCGCCGATAGCGGCTTCTCCCGCGCCCAGCCGTTCAGCCATGGTGTAGACTTCCCGGGCACGGTGGCGGTCGCCCTGGCGGGCCCATTCTTCGGCCAGGAGCAGGAGAACATCTCCGGATTGGGGAACTTGAGACGCGGCGGTTTGCAGCGCGGTAATGTAAGCGGATTGTTTGCCTTGCGCCCGAAGCACGTCGCCCAACAACCAGAGCGCCGCGGGATCCGCAGGCGCCTTCCGAAGAGCGACCCCTAGAGCACGCTCAGCGCCCACCGCATCGTTGTCGTGCCAGCACACCAGTGCTTCTTGATAGGAGAAGCCTGGCAGGCCGTGGACTTGCTTTGCGCCTTGAATCGCCTCCTTCGCAGCTTTCCAGTCACCCGATGCCATCAATATCGAAATGCGATGGAACTGCATTTCGGGCAGTCGTTTCTGACGGGCGCTGGCGGCGTCGATTACGGTCAACGCGGTCTGCGGGCGGCCAGCCGAGGTCAAGATTCTGGCGAGCTCCAATCTGGCAGGGAGAAGCTCCGGGTTGAGCCGCAGGGCCTCGCTGAGAGCTTGTCCCATCTTGCTAGTCTGACCCTTCAGGCCATGAAGCCGGGCCTGTTGAAAAATAATCGCGGGTGAATTGAGTCCCTTCTGATCGAGGCGGAAGAGGTCTGCTTCGGCTGCGTCCGCGTCACCACGGTCCAGCGCGAAGGCGGCACGCTGCAAAAGGCTCGCTGGATCGCCGGAAGTCTGCTTGAGACTCTTCTCCACTAGAGCCTGCGCCTCCTTGTGACGCCCAGAAGCAGCTAGCAAAGCCGAGTAATCGCCGCGCAGTGTCTGGTCATCCGGATGCTCTCGCAGGAGCCGGTCGAACTCCGCGATCCCCTGAGCCACCTTGTGCTCGCAAAAAGAAGCTTGCCATAGAGGCTCCACCACCGGCGTTCCGGCAGTGCTGTCATCAGCCGGGCAACTTGTGCAGCGCCAGCCTGATCGCGTTCGGCGACGCGCTTCCGCAATAGCAATTCCAACGCAGGAGCGAAACCGGGCTTCAGCCTCAGCGCCTTCTGTAGCTGCCTCTCAGCTTCTTCCGGATTCTTGGCAGCGGCGGCAACCTGGGCGGCCAGAAATGCGACATCGGCCGACCCTGGGAGGCGAAGCTGGACATCGCGAACAACCGAGACGGCTTGATCGAGACGCCCATTGGCGGCATAGTGCGAAACGATCTGAGAGGCCAGCGGCAGTGCTTCTGGGCGGATCTTGAGGGATTCGCCCAGATGGCGCCGGGCTTCGGCTGCATCGCCTAGCTTGGCTTCCGCGACAGCGAGTGCCGCGAGAGCTTCACCGTCTTCCGGGGAATCACTGATGACCACGCGCAGGGTGGCCCGGCCTTCTTTCACGCTGGAGGAGTCTCCGCTGGCCGCGTGCAAAATGGCCAATTGCCGGTTGGCGGCCTGATGCCGGGGATTCAGGTGAACGGCCTTCTGTAGCGCCTCGATGGCCTTGACGCCAGCGCCGCCCGAAAGATACACCAGGGCCAATTGGTATTGGGGCTCGGCGTCACGGGGCAAGTTCTGGGCCGCTACGCGGAACGAGATGGCCGCGCTGCGCCAATCCTTCTTCTGCATGAAGGCTCTGCCTTTGGCCATGTGCCGGACGCCCGCCTGGGCCGGACTCTCGGTACAGGCAGTGAAGCACGACAAGCACAAGGACACGGCCAGCGGACGTTGTATCGAAAGGCTTCTCATCATCGCTCAGTGGAGGAGTTCGAGTCGATCATGGCCAAAATCACGGCCTCAGCTACGCCCCCCTTGGAGAGCCCGATGACAGCAGCCGCGCTCAGGTCGTAATCACCGGCGGAGGTGCGGACCAACCGGACGATGACTTCGGGGCCCAACTTCGCGCGCGTCATGTCGAGGACCTGTTGGTTCGTGAGCGGAGTCTTCGGCCGCCGAATTGCCAGATCTTCAAGTTGGGTGAGGGCCCGAGTGCCCGCATTCTGGCCCGAGTCAAGCGGGAGGCCAATCGTGCCAGGTACCCAAGGAAGAGGATGGTCGGTGTAGTAGAAGGCGGCTCCAGTCACCGTGCAAGCCAGCACGAGAGCCAAGTACAGGCGCCACGTGATGGAGATGACTTCCGTCCGCTTGTTACAGTGAGAACACTTGTACCAAGTACGGGCTAGCACCCAGGCGCGCCAGTCGTAGGGCTGCCTTTTCAGTTCCCGCGAACGGCAATGGAGACAAGTGCGGGATTTGCGTACTTTCCCGTCGCGTTGATTTTCCTCCTCTTGCCACGAGATGGCGGGATCGAAGCCGTCCTTTTCGCCGATGGTTTTGAGGGCGGTTTGCATGATCATGCCTCCTCCGTGCGACGCCGCGTGAACGCGAGGATTAAGATGGCAGTTCCGAGCATGACCCAGGATGCCGGTTCGGGGGTTTGGGATTCCGCAGCGAACTGGGCACCGTATTTCTCGCCCCCCCCGGCAAGAAGGTGTATTGCAAGCCGGAGCCGGTATCCCACCAGGCCTCGTCATCGGGAGTAAATCCGACCGTCTCGGGATCGTAGTAAACGAGGCCGAGATCGGTTTGTGGCGAGAAGCCGACGGCCCAAACGATCTCGTTCGGCACATTGACGTAGGGCAAGCTGAAGGTGAGCGTAGAGACAACGGCGCCGACGTAGTTGACCGGAGCCAGGGAGTAGGAGCCGATGAGGGTACCGAGGGTGGTGCCTGAGACGTTGTATAGGCTCAACGTGACAGCGCTCGACACATCGGCGCCGGCGTTGTAGATTTGAATGAGCGCGGTCGTCAAGAAGCGCTCTGTTCCAGCGAAGACAACACGATTGCCGGCGGCAACGATACCGGGGTTCTGGTCGTAGACCAGGGCCGCGCCGGAGGGGTTGATGTTGTTGGAGTAAATGACGCCCTCGGCGAGGGCTTGGTGTCCGAAGAGAATCAGGCCAAGGGCGAGAGTGAGTTTCTTCATGGGGTACTTCCTAGGGTTGCCCTGACCCTACGGCGCCTTGCGGCGTGTAGGTGATGGCGGTTGCGCCGTCAGCGGACGTGAAGTCAAGGTCACGGTACCCCAGGCACCCGGGACGATGCCAGTGATCTGGTAATAGGGCCGACCGATGGGTGGTAGGCACCCGGAGGTGGTCCCGGTGGGCGAGGGTGGGTTGACTACGATGACGCCCGGGGGCATCGAGGTAGGCAGAGCGATCGTGACGGTGTTGGTGGAGGAGGTGGTGTTGCGAACGCTGACAGTTTGCCGCCAGCGGGGCGGAGTCGCGCCGATAACTTGCCGCAGGACTCCTTGATGACGTCGCCCGACCCGACTCCGGTGATCGAGGCCGCGAAGTTGGCGGTGAGCGTGGTGGGCGCGACGAGGTTGAGAGAACCCGAAGCGCTGGTGTTAGACGGCGACACCGGGGCGCCGGTCCAGTTTACGAAAACACTGCAGGCACCCGCAGTCGCACTGATGGCCACTTGGCCCAAGTTTTGGAAGCCAGTGGCTGGGGAAATGGCGCCTGCCGTTCCAGCGGTAGTGTTAGTGAGGAGATGCTGGGTGCCGAAAGAGGTGCTGTATGTGGTGTTCGTTGCCGGAACGGTGAACGTTCGTGCTGGAGCGGTGGAGCCATCCTCCCATTGACTGAAAACGTATCGAGTGCCGCTGGGCCCTGCTTGCGGCGTTCCGAAGGCCAGAGCGCAGGTTTGCCCCGGAAGAACCCGGAATGTTGGCAGGCGTTGAGAACCCGGAGCTCGTGGGACAACCTGGCCCGAAAGATGAGAACGCCAAGCCAGAGGGTGCGGTGGACCCCGAAAATTGGACCACCGGAGATAGAGCCGTTAAGTGGGACGCGGCATGGAAAATGAAGGAGAGACCATGCCCCGGACCCGCAAGACCCACTCCGCCGACCTGAAGGCGAAGGTGGCGATCGAAGCCATCAAAGGCGAGCGCACGCACAGCGAGATCGCGCAGACGTTCGGTGTCCATCCGAACCTGGTATCGGCCTGGCGCAAGCAAGTGCTCGAACAACTGCCCACGCTGTTCAAGGCGGCCGCACCGTTGGCGACCGCCACGAGCCACGACCGCGAGAAGGACGAACTCTACCGCCAGATCGGCCGCATGAAGATGGAGATCGACTTTCTCAAAAAAACGGCCGACCGGCTCGGTTGAGGACCTGCGCACATGCATCGATCCCCAACATCCGTTGAGCATCCGCCGCCAATGCGAACTGCTCGCGCTGCCTTCGTGCGAGCTACTACCATGCTCCCGCGCCCGTGTCGGACGAAGATTGCCGGCTGATGCGCCTGATCGACGAGGTGTATCTGTCGTGCCCGTTCTACGGCAGCCGCCGAATGGCGCACGAGGTGGGCATCAACCGGAAACACGCGCAACGGCTCATGCGAGTGATGGGCCTGGAAGCGTTGTACCCCAAGCCCCGGCTCAGCCAACCGGCGCCGGGCCACAAGGTGTTTCCCTACCTGCTGCGCGGGCTGACCATCGCCCGGCCCAACCAGGTCTGGAGCGGCGACATCACGTTCATTCCGCAGCCGCACGGCTTCTTCTACCTGGTGGCGATCATCGACTGGTACAGCCGTTGCGTGCTCAGTTGGGAATTGTCCAACAGCCTGGAGGGCAGCTTCTGCCTGGCGGCGGCCGAGGCCGCTCTGCGTCACGGAAAACCCGAGATCTGGACTCCCGATCAAGGCAGCCAGTTCACGGCCGGGCGCTTCGTCGACACGTGGCTCGACCGAGGAGTGGCGGTCAGCATGGATGGCCGGGGCCGCGCGCTGGACAACGTGTTCATCGAGCGGCTTTGGTGGTCGGTCAAGTACGAACTCATCTATCCGGGCGATTTCGTGGGCGGCTCGGCGCTGCGCGCCGCGCTGGAGAAGTACTTCGTCTTCTACAACGAGCGGCGGCCTCCATCAGAGTCTCGGCTACCGGACGCCGCTCGAGGTCTACCGCGCCGGATGAGTTGCGGTCTCCCGTTCCCGCCGGCGCTCCGCTGTCGCGCCTGCTGGCGCCGGAGTTCGCGCGCTGTTGGTTCGAGGGCCCTCGGCTTCTCGCTTTGGTTCAGCGCAGCTTTTTCCTATGAGGGCCGGAAGAGCCTTCTTGCCGGAGATCGTGCTCCGTTCTCCGGACTGTTTCCTGTGTCGGCTCGAGCGTTTCGCCGCTCCCGCCGGCGCTCCGTTGTCGCGCCTGCCGTGGCTTGGCTTCGGATCATCTTGGCCGCTTTCCGGGTTCCTGTGTCATCCTGAACCTGGAAGCTTACTTACCCGCTAACCCACTTAACGGATTCCGCCCAGTGGTCTAACTATCGGGGTCCACCGCAGGGCACCGACGTGACCGCGAGTTGAACCACATCCGGTCCGAATATATAGCTGGCCCCGGAGTCAGGCGCTGCCTCATTTGGCGGACTGTTGATCCCTGCGGTGGAACTATTCTCAAAGATGGCACCAACCACTATCGTGTCGCCGCTGGTGGTAACTGAGTAACCAAAGTAGTCGTCTAGCCCTGGATCGAAGGCCTTGAGGTATATTTGATGGGTCCACGTGGTTCCGTTGCGAACAAAGACGTAAGCGGCGCCAGAATCCGGCGTGAGATTGTCGCTTTGGCTGCCGTTGATGCCAGTCGCGGAGCTATCCTCGCCGTAGGCACCCTCCACCAGTGTGTCGCCATTTGATGGAGACGGAATGCCCGAAGAGATCGCTTGGCCCGGTATTCGAAGCTTTCAAGTACGCCTGCTGTGCCCATATGCTGGCGTTGCGAAAGAAGACGTACGCTGCACCCGAGTCAGTCGCTGATTCATTGGGCGTAGTGTCGATACCGGTGGTCGAACTATCCTCTTGCCGGGCGCCCACCACAACTGTGTCTCCACTGATCGTGACAGACCAACCAAAATAGTCATCCGAGCCGGTGTTGGACGCCTTTAGGTAGGCTTGGTGGGTCCACGTGAGTCCAATGCGATGGAACACGTAGGCGGCACCAGCATTCGAGGAAGACTCGTTTGGTGTGCTATTGAACGCCAATCGTGGAGCTGTCCTCCCATATTGCGCCCACTACGACTGTGAGGCCGGAAACTGCAACGGAATAACCGAACTGATCTCCTCCTCCAGTGTTCGACGCTTTGAGATACGCCTCCTGCCCCCAGGTCGCCACATTTCGCCTGAACACGTATGCCGCACCGGAAGCGCTCGCAGACTCGTCTGGGACGCTATTGACGCCAGTCGTCGAGCTTTCTTCAAATCGAGCTCCCACCACTACCAAGTCCCCACTCGCGGCCACGGACCAGCCAAACCAGTTGCTAGCGCCAGTGTTTGAGGCTTTGAGGTAGGCCTGCTGGGTCCAGTTGTTGCCACTACGGAAGAAGACATAAGCGGCGCCGGCAGTAGGGGCCGATTCATCTGGTATGGGTATTGACGCCGGAGGTGGAACTGCTTTCGTTCCACGCGCCTACCACCACCGTGTCATCGCTAATGGAGACTGAATAGCCAAAGTAGTCATCCGCTCCAGTGTTCGAGGCTTTGAGGTAGGCCTGTTGGCTCCAGGTGCTCCCTGTTCGCACAAAGACGTAAGCCGCACCAGAGTCTTGTGCGGACTCGTTCGGTACGCTGTTCACTCCCGTGGTGGAGCTGTCTTCGAGGTAGGCGCCGACTACCAATGTATCGCCGCTGAGGGCGACCGAGTGGCCGAATTGATCACCGGCACCAACGTTGGAGGACTTAACGTAGGCCTGCTGAACCAACGGATCAATCGTGAGCGGGTAATCGGCATGTTCGTCGTCAATCTCGATGCAAAGGGATTTCGACGATACCCGAAACCTGGCGGGTATCGATTGTCCACGAGCGTCTATGACTCCCAGCGCCGAATATCGCATTCGCGCCCTGCCCACTTCATCGATGAAATCCACTCGATCACCAGAGGCCCGCGGTCGCAGTCCACCCCGCACGGTGAGGGGTCAGGACAACGAAGCCGGAGTCCAGTGGACGTTCGCGCAACGTGAAGCCATGCTCGAGCCCGCGGGAATCATTAACGAACCATTCTGTAAGTGCGTGACCGTAGTGATAACTGAAGCGATTCACCTTGGCGGTGGGCTTACCAACGTCGAGTCTTATTTCCCGGCCCGGACGGCCATAGCTCTCGAGTTCAAGACCCCACTCGAAACTCCCCTGCTTGGGCTTTAGCAAGAAGCCCCGGCCGTCGAACGTCGCTACCCACTGTTGCTCCCAGGCGCGAGCCGTCCACACCGCCCGACCGGCTTCTTTGGCCGGATAGAAGGCATGGCGATGGCGTTGATACTCTGCCTTGATCTGCCCCCAGTCCACGACGGTGAGCCCCGGGGCGGATTGACTGCGGGCCGCACCGGCGCAGTCCTGGGGAGGGCCGACCCCGTGGCGGGCATGCTCGCTAGCAGGCCGATGAAGATGGCCCAGGCGGGCCTTCGGGGCATGAGTAGACGAATTCGTGTCGACATTGGAACTCTGGAACTCTCAGGGGTTTTCCTGGTCCGACGGCGCCTCGCGGCGTGTACGCGATGGTGGTGGCGCCGCCAGTAGAACTGAACTCTTTGTTGACTTTGTTGACATTGCTGCGACCTCACAATGCCACCCCTTGCGGGCAACACTGCGGCGAGATCGACTGCTGGCCTGAATGAAGTGTTGGCCAGTACGCCATACGCCAAAAACCGTCAAAGTAGGAGCGCGGGATGCTACACCGGTCGACATTTGTATTGGCATTTTGAAAGACAATAGCAGTTATTTAAAGACTCGACATCCTCGCTCATGCGGGTTTCGGATGCCATTGATGAGGGGAGTCGTCACCCTCCGTTCGAGGGGGCACTCTTCAAAGCGCGGTGGAGCAGAGCGTGTCCCCAAACGCGGCAAAACCCAGGGAGCCAGAGAAAAATTTCCGCTTCCCGTGTCACTTGGCGGGGCTGGTCCGCGCTTGAGATCTAGTAGAAGCCCATGCCTCCCCCAGCGACAGGACTCTCGATCGTGCCCGTGGCCCCGGCCACCTCGGCGACCCTGGACGTCGCCGATGCGGGGGGGCCGTGCTACCGCCCTCGGCTTCGGCCCGGGCGCGCGGTTGATCCAGAACCAACGTGAGGTGCCCTGCTGCGTCTCTTGCGCCTTCGTCAGCGCCACGGAGAGCGCCCGGGCGGCCTGGCCCGAGTTGTCGCCGCTGTTCCACTACTTCGTCACCCGCACGGAGACCCTGAAGATTGGCGCCAACCAGATGGTGCTGTTGACGTTCGAAGCCGCCATTGCGGCGCTGCAGGCGGCGGGGGTGAGCCAATTGAGCCTGCACGGCCCGGCCATGGAGGCCGCGGGAGCGGCATCGCCTCCTTCTCCCGACGCGCGGCGGGATGCGCTGGGCCGGCGGCTCAACGTATCGCCGTTCTTCACCATCACCCAGCTCGAGTACCTGCCGGACTACAACCGCGTGCTGGCCTGGAAACAGGCGCTGCTGGCGAAGAAGCCGATCGTGGCCGGAATCCAGTTGCCCGACGGCTATGGCGCGGCCATGCGCAAGGCGCCGTGGCCCGCGGTCTCGAATGGCGTGTTTCACGCGGTGACGGTGCTGGGCTACCGGGATAGCGAACAGTCGTTCGTGATTCAGGATTCGAAAGGGGCGGAATGGTTCATGGGCGGACAGTGGTACATGCCCTACGCCTATGCCCAGAGTTCGTTTGTCCTCAAGTCGTTCGCCTTGCGAACGGTTCGTTAGATTCCAGGAAGAAAGGGAAGCGATGAAATTGCAACTGATTTTGGCGGCCTGCGCCTGCCTCATGCTCGGCGGCTGCGCCGCGAAGGTGGTGGTGACGAAAGTGCCCACGACGGCGCCGACGGCCAAAGCCCCCATGGACGGGGTCTACTATGCGCTCCCGTTGACCGCGCTCAAGGTGGAGCAACCCATCGAGCGCATCGAGCAAACCAAGGGCCTGTATGCGGTCTTCGTGCCGGTCTTCTTTCCGCGGGTGGATCCGAAGGAAGTGGTGACCGAGTCGTCGGTGACCTTCCGCCCGGTGAAGGCGGGCGTGACGGCGGCGGGAGAGCCGGACCCGGAGAACATCTACTTCGTGAAGACCACGGGCCGTGGTCCGGTGGATCGCAAGGCAAAACTCAAATACACCGAGAGCGGTACGGTTTCGGGCGCCAGCGCGTCGGCGGACAACGTGACAGTGGATGTGGCGTTGGGGATTCTCTCCGCGGTGTCGGGCATTGCGCAGCGCGCCTTCGGTGGAGGCGCTCGAGGGATTCTGGTGGCGGCGAACACTCAGGAGACCATCCCGCAGCTGATCAACGAGAGCAAACTGACCTTCGACAAGGAGCCGCTTCTGCGCAACTATTGGGCGTTGTGCCCGGAACGCGAGACCGGGCAATGACCCCTGTGACGCTCAGAAAAAGCTCAACGAAGCAGCCGGCAAGGTGGAGCAGGGGGAGAAAGTCTTCAACGCAGCCCTGCGCGCCTACGAGGCGATCTTCAAGCTCGGAACCAGCCGTAACGCGATCCGTGACAACCCCAATGCCCTGGCCGCCGAAACCCAATTGCGGACATCGACGCGGAGATCGTGAAGGAGATGGCCTTCTCTTTCCTGGGCAGCACCAAGAAGGATACCTGGACGCTGAACGCCACGCTGCGGCCGCGCACCGCGGCCGACACCATCACGCTGGTGCGCATCCACAAGTCGAAGGGATCTGCTTCCCCGCTCCGCTGGCCGTCACCGAGCGGCCGCCCTCCCCTTCCGGCTGTCCGGCGCCTATCTCTGCGACGGCGCGGACCTGAAGAAGGCGAAGGCGGATCTCGAGGCCGAAAAGAAGGCGGCGGAAGAGAGTGGTGACACGGCGACCGCCAAAGAAGCTGCAAGAAGCGATCGAAGGAACGGACAAGAAGCTGGCGGCCTTGGCGAAGCTCGAGCCCGGCGCCAAGACGCTGACCACCGCCTTCGCGGTGAGCCCTGGCCAGCCATTCGAGCGGGTTCCGGCGGCTTTTGAGGAGAACGGCGAGCGCGGCTTCCGCTATCGTTTGCCGGCCGCCGCTCAGGTATTGTTCTCGCTGCAGGATACCGGCACGATTTCCACCAGCCTGCAGACGGTTGCGCAGTTCGGGAAGGTGGTTTCGCTCCCGGCCTCCTCCGGCGGGCGGAAGACGAGCTACGACCTGGAGTTCTTCGAAGCCACCGGCGCCCTGAAGAGCTTCGAGATGAGCTCCACGGCCATTGTCCAGAGGGCGTGGTGGACGCCGTGGCGAAGGAGGGCTTCGCTGTGCTCGACAAGGCCACCGATGAGACGGGCCGGCTCGAACGGGAAACGAAGCTCCTGAATGCGCGCAAGGCGCTCTATGACGCGTGCAAGACGCAGAGCCTGCCCTGCGGCGGCTACGCGCCGGCGGGCGCCGCGAACCAATAGAAGCGAAACCGCTCCCGAAAGGAACCGACACCATGGCTGAGCCCGCCCCCGTTCCGACGCAGAAATCCACCGTCGCCACCGCCGGTTCAACCGCCACCGGAGGCACTGGCGTCCATCGCCTGGATGGCGCCACCACGGTCGACGACAAGGTGGCGATCGAGTGCGAGGTGCTGGCTCACCATGCCGTGTCGCGCATTGCGGAAGAGATCGCGCTGGAGGTGTGCCGCGCCACTGACGCGAAGGCGCCTCACGCCAAGGGTCCGCATCGTGCTGGTGGATCAGGTGGTGGCGCAGTCGTTCCAGATGCTGGCGGCGCTGCAACTGCAGCTCGACCTGATCGCGAAGGCTTTCAACAGCGTGCTGCCGCCCGCCGCCGAGAGGGCCGAGGGCGCCCGGCTGGCGGCGGCGGGGATTCCGTCGTTGAAGGACTTCTCCGGCGCGGTGGAGGGCGCCCTCGATCTGCTGGGGTTGTTCCGGCAGGATACGCAGTTCACCGGCCGGCCGGTGGTGATCAAAGAGAACGCGCTCTTTCTCCGAGTTGGGGCATTTTCTGCGGGGACACGAGTTGGAGGTGTTGTTTCCGAAGCTGCTCTCGTATCAGGCCGCCGAAGGCCAGCAATTGGCGCAAGCCCGGCTGGGCGAACTCTTTGACCGGGTGTTCGGAGCGCGGGAACGAGGCGGCCCGGCGAATTCGTCCCCAGATGGACGAAGTGGCGGCCGCCGAGCGGGACCTGCTGGCGCTCGAGCGCGCGTTCGAAGCGGCCAGCGAGGCCGAGCGGAAAGCGCTGACGCCGAAAATTCAGGACGCGAAGACGCGCCTGATCGAGGCCCGCAAGAACCTGGACCCCGATCTGGTGCTGTTCGAGAACACCGACCTCCAGTTCCAGGACCTGCAGAAGGCGCTGGTGGCCGTGGATGCCAAGAGCGGGCTGGTGGCGCTGCATCAATTGAACCAGGGCGGCCGAAGGCCGTGGAGCGCTTCCGGAAAGGCGCAGGCTTGGAACAGGACACCGGTGAAGGCGTCAAGCGAAGCGCCTATTTTCTCTTTGCGGAGGCCATTGCCGCCGGGGGCACGATCCGGACCTGGCGCCATTTGCTGCGCACCTTGTTCCTGGGGGATGGCGTGGAGTTCAGCGGCGGAGCGATCGTCTCCTATGCGCTGTTCGACGGCGAAGCGTTCCTGCGCGCGGCGCGCACGCACCGTTATCTGACTGGCTTTCAGCGGCTGCCGCCGCGTTCCTCAACGGCTTCGTTTAACACGGTCAACGGTTGAGGGACGGACGATCTTGGCCTTGCCCAGGAGTTCCGCGCGGGCCGACTTGACGGGGTACAGGACTTCGGGCACCAACTGGCTGTGCGGAACCGCGGCGGCGAACTTCTGGACCTCTTCCGACTCGCCTTCGAGCAGCACCATGAAGGGCTCTTGTCGACGATGCGAACGGAGTGAGAATCCTGGAGGGCATCCAAGTGCCCCGGATCCGCGTCATCGAAGCTCATCGTGAAGCGCGGCATACCTCGACTATAACGCAAGCACCCCATGACCTTCGAAGCGGGCGCCAAAGCCGAGCGTCCGCGCGGCAGCGGCCAGCACCCTGGTCAACGCTTCGGCGCGCTTGGCATCGCGGGGCATGGCGCGGATGTCGCCCTGGCGGGCCAGCAGAGCGGCGGCGGCGCCGGTTACGGCCGGGCAGGCCATGGAGGTGCCGTCGAGCACGGCATGCCCCCGGGCACCGTGGAGACGATGCCCACCCCGGGCGCCGCGAAGTCCACCTCGTCGCCGATGTTCGAGAACGAGGCGATGTAATCGCCAGGATCGACGCCGAACGGTTCGCCGATGGTGGAGGTTTGCGCCGCGCTGTCGGGAAAGCTCCCGCGGCGGCCGAGGGCGGAGACGGCCAGCACCAGAGGGTCCGAGCCCGGAACGAGACGGGCTGCCGGCCACCGTTGCCGCTGGCGGCCACCAACACTACTCCCGCGGCGCGGGCGCGTTCCAGCGCCTGCCGCAGGAGCGGATCGGGCGCCGCGTCCTCGATGCTGAGATTGATGAGGTCGGCCTTGTCGCGCACCGCCTCATCGATCGCCTTGGCGATGGCGAAGTTCGACGCGGTATCGCCATCCCGCGGCACAACCCGGTAGGAGAGCAGAGTGACGCCGGGGGCCAGACCCCGCACTCCATCGGGGGAACTGCCCGGGCGGCGATGATGCCGGCGACATGGGTGCCGTGCCCCTCCGCCGAAACGTCACCGGCATCGCTGGCCGGTTCACCGGTGACCACGGAAACGGCGGAGGCCAGCTTCAAGTGCGGGTGAGCGGAAACTCCGGAGTCCACGACGGCCACTTTGACGCCTGCGCCGGCGTCGAGACTGGTGGCGGGGTAGCGCAGGCGGAGGGCGTCGGGCTGAGCAAGGTCGATGGGCTCGAGCGTGAAGCGGGAGTTATTCTTCATCGTCACGCCCTGCGCGAGCTTGGGCCAGAAGCCCCGCGCGGGATGAAGGAGGAGCCGCTGCACTTGTTTGGAGGCTCCCAACTCCGTAAAGAGCGCGGTGCCATCTGCCCCCGTCACTTGCGCTTCCCCGTTCGCTCCGCGAAATTCGTAAACGCAACGACGCGCACCCCGGGCACGGGAGCTCCACCGCTGGCCGATTCCACGCGGATCCTCATGTTGAGCGACACGGCGGTTCTCCGCCAGTTTCGGCGGCTTCCGCACGGCGGGCACCTCCGCCAGGGCGAGCCGGAATTGGGAGCAACGGACGAGTTGCAAATCGGGCGGCTGGCCCGCAGCCGCAAGGCATCAGTGTCGCTCAGGGTGACCAGCTTGGGGCCGAGGGCGCGAATCGAATCGAGCACCTTCAGCCCCGTGGGCACTTCCGGCGGAAGAACGCCAGCGACGCCGCGGGCGGCGCGGTGAAACGAGGAGAGGGCACTTCGGTAGAGTCGCCCGCCGTCATCGGACCAGCCCGAGGAGCGAGGAAGCACGACATAGAGAAGGGCCATGGCGCTCTCATTCTCTCAGCTTCCCGCCAGAGCGGCGTGGTAACCGGCGGGCACTCGTTCCCGCTGCGCAAAGACGTGATACCGTGACCGATGTGAATCGGCTCCTGTTCTTCTCCACTGCCCTCGTCGCGCAGCTTCTTTTGGCTCAAGGTCCGCCGCGCGGACCGGTGGTGGTTTCGCCCGAGGTGGCCGCCGACCGCAAGGTGACTTTCCGCCTGCTGGCGCCCAACGCCACCGACGTGAAGCTCAACGCGGGCGACATTCCGAGCAGCGCGGGCGACCGCACCTTGAAAAAAGCCGAGAACGGCGTTTGGGAAGTGACGCTCGGGCCGCTGGTGCCCGGCGCGTTCCGCTACAGCTTCAATGTGAACGGCGTCACCACCATCGACCCGCGCAACGCCGTGATCAGCGAATCGAACAACAACGTGTGGAGCATGGTGGTGGTGCCGGGCAGCGACCTGTTCGACACCAAGGACGTGCCGCACGGCGCGGTGGCCGCGGTGACGTATCACTCGAAGGCGCTGGGGCGCGCGCGGCGCATGCATGTCTACACGCCGCCGGGCTATGAGAGCGGCAAGCTGCGCTACCCCGTGTTCTAACCTGCTGCATGGCGCGGGCGATTGCGATGAAGCGTGGACCAGCGTGGGCCGCGCGGGCTTCATTCTCGACAACCTGATCGCCGCGGGCAAGGCGAAGCCGATGGTCGTCGTGATGCCGGCCGGCCACACGAGCCCGGGCGGCTTCCGCATGCCGAACCAGCAGGACGAGTTCTTCAAGGACTTCACCGGCGACATCATGCCCTATGTGGAGACGCACTATCGCGTGATTCCGAAGCGCGAGACGCGGGCGATTGCGGGGCTGTCGATGGGCGGCATGCAGACGCTGAACGTGGTGGCGGCGCACTTGGACAAGTTCGCCTACGTGGGCGTCTACAGCAGCGGGCTGATCGGCATGTTCCCGCAAGCGCCGCGGCCGGGGGCGCCGGCGGCGCCGGCCGTTCCGCAAGGCCAGCCCCTGGCCGATTGGGAGCAGAAGAACGCGGCGGTGATCGACAACCCCGCATTGAAGAAGGGCCTGAAGCTGTTCTGGCTCGGCATCGGGCAGGAGGATTTCCTGCTGAGCACGCACAAGGGCACCGTGGAGGTGCTGAAGAAGCATGGGTTCCAGCCGGTGGAGAAGCTCACCGAGGGCGGACACACGTGGCTGAACTGGCGCGATTATCTGGCGGAGTTCGCGCCGAAGCTGTTCCAATAAGCCGGAGCGCTAAGGTACCACGAGCTTGGCGAAGGCGGCCCAATCCAGGTCGCGCCACATGTCCAGATGGCGATAGCAACCATGGGCCGGCGTGTCGAAGCGCGTCACTTTCCGGGGAATGATCTCGCCCGCAGGTGCCCGTCGCGCTTGCGCAACGGCGCGCACGGTGAGCAACTGGGGCGCGGTGCGGGGGAGCGTGAGGTCGAAGTAGTCGTAGTTGAGGGTGACCACTTCGCGGCATCGGGTGAGGCGCCGGCCAGCCGCACGTGGCCCGGCAACGAGTAACGGCCCTGGCTCTCGTTGTTGTCCTGGAACGGAGCCAGGCAGGCGGGGGCGCGCGGCTTCGGCGGGCGTCAGCGCGGCCAGTTGGCGCGTGAGCCCGGCATGCGTGTCGACCGGATTCCAATACCAGGCGCCGGTGGCATCACGCTTCGGATCGGCTTCGGCGGCGGCGCGTTCGCGCGTGTAGGCGAGCTCGCGTTCGAAGCTGGCGAGCCGGGTGGCGTAGCCTTGCGGCCGCGCGGTGCGGAGAGCGCCGTAGTTCTTTTCGAATTGCGCCCGGGATTGCTGCTCCCAGGCGGGCGCCTGAAGGGTGGCGTTCTTGTTCTCCAGGTCCGCCAGACGATTCTCCGCGGTCTGGCGATCCTTTTCCGCAAGCGGCAGCAAGGCCTTCAGCAGGCGGCCGAGCGTGACGGGCGCCCAGGGGTCGCGGCCGGGCGCGCCACCACCAGCACCTGCTCCTCATAGACGGGCAGGCCGCGGAAGCGGCCGGTAACGCGAGGCCGCAGGAAGAGGCGCGTGCGATTCACCCGCACCGCGCGGCTCCTCGGCGAGCGTCGCGCCGGAGAGAGCCCCAGGCAGTTGGTTGAAGTGAAGGTAGACTGATTCAGTCTCGCCGGGCGGGCTCAGTTCCAGCGTCCGCCGGTTTCGCGATCCTCGTGATAGAAGGGGAAGAGGCCCGTCTCATACTGCAGCGGCAGCTTCGCGGCGGGTAGCCGGGGCGGGCACTTCGAAGGGATCCTGGTAACCGAACCGGCGCGGCGCATTCACCCAGTAGCCTTCGCCGGAGGAACCGGCCGGCGTGGCCTGAAACAGGGCTTGGAGCGCGTCCAGGTGCTGGCGCATCTGCTGGCTTTCGGCGGCGGTGAAGGCGGGAAGGCGACCGCGGGAGCCGCCGATGGCCGAGGTGGGATTCTTCCAGAACACCTTCCGTTTCCAGGCGTGACGAATCCTCGGGTTGGGGCTCACCTGGAGGCCTTCGGGGTCATCCGGCGGGAACGTGGGCGGACCCGGGGCGCTGGGCGAACAGAGAAAGAGCGCACAGAGCGAGAGAAGAGGCGCGGCATGGCCTCAATGTTAGCGCGGGAGGCGCGCCCGGCGTCGAGCGGAGTCTTTCAGGTGAACCCGCAGTTGCCGGCCGCTGGGCCCGCGTGATCCACGCGGTGTCCGGCTTCGACTTCAATGCCGCGGGTGACGTTCGGCAGCCAGGCCGTCCATTTCGCGACCTACAGACAGGAGCCCCCGTTGGGCAGGCGCAGGCGCAAGAAGTGCGTCCGCTGGTTCATCGGCAGAGCCAGGTTGGCACGAATCATGTCCACCAGGCCTGTTCGCTGGTTTGGCGCAGAGCTCGAGCTCGCGCTCACGCTTCGTCGGTTTCCGCGGGCTCTTGGCCGGTCTCGTCGAGGGTTTTTCGAGGACATGCAGCACCGCCTGGTCTTGCGGCCGGTTGGCTTCCTTCTTACCTTGATGATATCAGCAGCGATGCGACCAGAATCACCCGTCCATCCAAGTCCACGCGGGGTCGCGCGGCTGCGCAGGCTGTTGAACGACCTCACTCCATGAATCTTGTCCGTCAGATCCACTTGCAGTTGCGGGTTTCACCCGGCGAATGCGATACATGGCTCGACAACCCAGGAAAAGGCTGCGCCAGTGACCCCTTCAGAAGCTCGGCCACTTTCCGCAATTTGCCTTCGTTCGCGGGTGATCCGCGATACAGAAAATCGAAGTCAATCGTGGTTACAGGAGCGCCGTGCAACGCCGCTCCCGCATTGCCGATGGAGAATCGCCTCCAGACGCGCCGCCGCGAAGGCGTCGGCGATTTCGACCAGTCGTGGCGCGGCGTCCATCGTTTGACTGTCACCCGAATCGGCGCGCCCTGTCAATTCCCAGCGGCTCCCTTCCCCGGCTCGTGTCACGTTCGGCCCGCAAAGTGCATCCAGAAGAAGGGGCTGCGCGTTCTGGCGCGCCCCCCGAAAGGATCCCCCAACATGACTCCCCGCGTGTTCCTCACGGCCGCCCTGTGCCGCTTGCCGCCGCTGGCTGGCCTAGGCCGCCCCAAATGGGCCCGGGCGGCGGCATGCACGGCATGATGGGCCAGGTGCCCAAGGTCATCGAGTCGCCCACCAACCCGGCGACCCCGGCCAAAGTCGCCCTCCGGCCGCATGCTCTTCTACGACGGCCGCCTGTCGAAAGACGGCACCGTCTCCTGCAATTCCTGCCACGACCTCGCGAAATACGGGCGTCGATGGGCAACAGTTCTCCACCGGCACCAGCGGCCAGAAAGGCGGCCGCAATTCGCCCACCGTCTACCACGCCGCCGGACACGTGCTCCATCTGGGACGGGCCGCGCGGCCACCATCGAGGACCAGGCCAAAGGGCCCCGTGCCTGAATCCCGTGAAATGACCATGGATTCGCCCGGGCGTGGAAGCGCGCTGCGCGGCATCCCCGGCTACGTGAAGGCCTTCCGCCAGGCGTTCCCCGGCCAGAAGGAGCCGGTGACGTTCGACAACATGGCGCTCGCCATCGGCGCCTTCGAACGCGGCCTGGTGACGCCGTCGCGCTGGGACAAGTTCATGGCGGGCGACCGCAACGCCTTGACCGCCGATGAGTTCGCCGGTCACCATGAGTTCATGCACGGCGGCTGCGCCACTTGCCACAACGGTCCCTACGTCGGCGGCCGCTCGCTGCAAAAGCTGGGCGCGGTGAAGCCCTGGCCCGCTACGGCCGACACCGGCCGCGAGCAGGTGACCAAGGCCGCCACCGACCGCTTCACGTTCAAGGTCCCTCGCTGCGGAACGTGGCGAAGACTGGCCCGTATTTCCACGACGGCAGCGTGGCCTCGCTCGACCAAGCCATCCGGATGATGGGCGAGCACCAGCTCGGCGCGAAGTTGAACGACACACAGGTGCGCCAGATCGCCGCCTGGCTGAACACGCTGACGGCGAGATTCCGCGCGATTACATTCGCCGGCCGGAGTTGCCATGATCCATCGAGTCCATTCGACGAAACCGCTCGACGCCATTGGCGAAGGGCTGGCGGCCGCCGCCGCGCGCCATTCCTTCGGCGTGATCGCGGTGCATGATTTGAAAGCGACGCTCGAGAAGAAGGGCGTCGGGCTGGCGATGGAGTGCCGCGTCTTCGAGGTGTGCAACCCGGTGCAGGCGCGCCGGGTGCTGGAAACCGATGGCGCTGTCTCCACCGCGTTGCCGTGCCGGATTTCGGTGTACGGGCAGCCGGGCGATTACACGCTGGCCACCATGCTGCCGGGCGAAATGATGAAGGCTTTCGGGCAGCCCGAGCTCGAGCCAGTGGCGGCGGAAGTGGAAACCGTGCTGAAAGCCATGATGGAGGAGGCGGCCGTATCGTAGATCCCGCGCAGGAAGAAATCCGGCTGGCGCGCGAGTTGCTGGCCGGAAACCCGGGAAGCGTTCGAGCCCTTCGTGGAGGCCTTTCGCCAGCGGCTGTTCCACCATGCGCTGTTGGTGTGCCGCCAGTATGAAGACGCCGAGGAAGTGACGCAGGAGACGCTGCTGCGCTTGTTCCAAAGTCTCGACCAACTACGCGAGCCGGAGCGCGTGCGGGCCTGGGTATTCCGCATCGCGCGCAACGCCTGCCTGATGCGGCGGCGAGGCCTGCGCCCGGCGCCGGAGCAGGAGCTGTCGCTCGACGAGTTTGAAGCCGCCTGGCAGGGCGAGGGCGGGGCCGCCGGTGGACCTGGCCGATTGGCGCGCGCTGCCGGACGACGAAGTGCTGCGCGGCGAATTGCGGCAGGCGCTGGAAGCGGCCATCGCCGGGCTCCCAGAGATGTACAAAACGGTCCTGCTGCTGCGGGACCGTGAGGAGTTGACGACGGACGAGACGGCGGCGATCCTCGAGATGACGCCGGATGCGGTGAAGGCGCGGCTGCATCGCGCGCGGCTGGCGGTGCGGCGGGCGCTGGACGAGGCGTTGAAGGGACGCCAGCAGGAGAAATGAGCATGAGCGGGTTCGCCGATTGCCAGACCATGTTCGCGGCGCTGTCCGCGTATCTGGACGCGGAGCTCGACGCCGCGGATCGCGAGGAGTTCCGCGGCACTTGGGCGGCTGTCGGAGTGTGAGGAGTTCCTGGCGAGCCTGCGGAAGACGGTGGCGCTGTGCCGGGGGCCGGTGGAAGGCGGACGCCCCGGCGCTCGCGCCCGGAGTGGCGCGCGCGATTGTGGATGCTTGGTGTGCCGGATGTCCGCCGAGCTAAAGCCGCTATCGATCGCAACGATGCCGCCGTCGTCCAGGCGTTGATGACCGCCGACCCGCGCTCCACCAAGGCGCCGCTCGGCTACAACGGCAATGGTCCACTCACCTGGGTGGCCGAATGCCCGGGCGACGTGCCCGTGCCCCCACGCCTCGAGATGGCGCAGTGGATGATCGATCACGGATCCGACGTGCACCAGGGCGGGACGGTCCGCTGATGCGCGCGGCGCTGAACGAGCGGCGCGTGCCGATGATGGAGCTCCTGGTGCGCAACGGCGCCGACGTCAACGCCGAGTGGAACGGTCACTATCCGATCATCTTCGGCCGTGTGAGTGCGTCGATCCGGCCGCGTTGCGCTGGCTGCTCGAACACGGCGCAAAGCCCAACGGGGCCCGGAGGTAACGCGAAAACAGAGTCCGCTCGACTATCTGCTCGCCACTTACTCGCGGTCCTCGGCGTTGGCCGAGTGCGTGGCTTTGCTGCGCGCCGCCGGCGGCACCACACGCTATGCCTTACCCGGCGTTCTCGAAACCCATGCTCGACCGCGCCGGCGAGCTGGAAGAATTACTCGACGCCGACCCCGCGCTCGTCCACCGCCGCTACCCGGGCTTGATTGCGGCTCCACGGGCGCGCGCAGCCTGACGCGTCGCCGGCGCCACGCTGCTGCATGTCGGCGGCGGAGTACGGCGCAATTGCCTGCGCGCGGTTATTGCCGACCGCGGCGCCGGCTCGATGCGGCCCTCGGACGCCTACGGACAGACGCCGCTCTTCCACGCGGTGAGCCAGGTACGACGACTACGGCCTCGAGGTGGCAGAGTTGCTCATCGATCGCGGCGCGGATCTCAGCAAGCCGTTTCGCTACCGGGCCACTACGATCGCCCCACGGAACGCGTCGATTGCACGCCGCTCGAGTACGCGCGCCTGTTCCCGGAGACGGAGTTTCCCGGCTCCAACGCGGCGAACGATCGAGCTGCTA
>JAZKJV010005160.1:0-32416 GCA_037367405.1 Ottelia alismoides | reverse complement strand
TATTGCGGCTCGATGAAACCAGTCGGCATTGGTAGCCCGATTGCTCGCCGCTGAAACACCAGCACACGAAATCCGTCGGCTTGCGCCGACGGCAAGGAAGATGACGTCCCTTCGGGACTAACCGCCAACGAACGGCCCTGCACTGAGACAGCCCAGAACCGCTGCTGACACAAGGCAAACTTAGTTGCGGCTCCAATCGCATACCGGGTATACTCCAAGCCGTGTTCCCAAGTTCCTAAAAACTTCGGGAACAAAACGATGGACCAAAGTCCTCAATAGTCCCAGCTTTCAATGGATGCCCAATCCCTTCGGACTTGGTCATCGTCCGCGTTCGCCTATCCAAATCTCAGTAGCATCAATCGCTTTCCTGAAAGGAGTCAATTCGATGAGATCGTTTGCCCCGTTTGTGCTAATTGGTGCCGTCGCAGTTGCAGCGTGCGTCTTGGCTGACTCGACACCTAAGAAAAAGGGCCGCTCCGAGCCATCAGCCGCAAGTCCACGATTCGCGATTCACGGTGACGGGAAAATCGATTGATGTTTGACTGCCAAACCGGTGAGACGTGGATCATGAAAACTGTTTTGCCAGCCATTGCGGAGGCGGATCCTTCGCCGATCGTTGTGTGGTTTCGTGTTCCACTCGCAAATGACTCGCTGACAATGGCAGTGATCAATAACCGATCAGCACAACTCACTGCATACAATGATGGTGAGGCTACAAACCTGTCGAAATTTCTCGCAGAGAAGGAGACCGAGTTGGGGAAAGATCAGCCAGATCTGGTGAAGCAGCGCGAGGAAATGGAAAACTCGCTGGAGAATTCGTCTAAACTCTTCTCGGCTGTTCAGTCCACTTTTGCCCAGTGAACGCCCGACGCCGAATAAGGCGAACAAAAAAATGCACCCGAGTTGCCGATCGGGCGTTGCCTCAAATCAAAGTCTCTTGGCCGCAACCGGGTGATTTTGGTCGTTCCCAATGTCAGAACGGACATGCCGCGGTTGACACGCCGCGAATAGTTTACGCATAAACTAATGCTTGCTCTTTTTCGTACTCGTACTCAGCCCAGCGGTACTCGTACTCGTACTCGATAAACAAGGTTCGGTATCGCATCGAGTACGAGTACCGCCCTGTCGGGCTGAGTACGAGTACGAAACTGCGTGATGCCAAGCTGGTTTGCGGGTTCAAGCAACCCGATGGAACTAACGATAGGCGAGAGGTTGTTGCTGATTCGACTACAGACCGGCTATACTCACTGCGTTGTTGCCGGGTTCAATAAAACATCGGGAACAAAGCGTTGGACCATAGCCGCGTTGGCTGCCGCTTTTTCAATGGTCAATAAATCGACGCGGCGATGGTCAACGCCAGCGTTACCAACGCGAATCCATATGGCTGATAAAGACTTTTTTGATTGGGGACGTAACCAAGGCATTGCTGAAGATGCGCTTGCAGAAATCGATCGCATCTCCTCAATTTCAATCGACAACAAGACTGTCCGCACTGACTGCATTTATTCGCCAGAGAGCATTTTTGATCTGTGGGAAACCAACGGGATGAGAATCGATCCTGCGAGGCATGAATTTGCAATCATAGGTGGTTGCGCGAACGGCGATCCGATAGCGCTGAGCTTACGTGCGCACGAGATTGGGTCGGTATGGTATATCGATCACGAACGAATGCACGATGAAGATCTGAGAACTATCGGCGTCAAGGTGGCGGACTCAATGACTGGCTTCTATAGAAGCTTGTGTGAAGACCCAAAATTCCCTTACGACTTCTACAGTGCATCGAAAGGAGCCGTGGGTAACCAAAAAATGCACCCGAGTTACCGATCGGGCGTTTCCTGAAGTCCAAGTCGCTTGGCGGCAACCGGGTGATTTTCGTCGTTCGCTTGAAAGAAAGAATATGCAAGCCATACCTGTCCTGGTAGCCGCCTTGATTCTATGCTTCACAATTTCTGAGCATGCGGTCAACGCCCAAAGCGTGGACTCTACACAGAAGAACGCCAGTCCGTCGACTGCGCCCAAATCCGACGAAAGCCGAATCATTCGAATTTCGACAAGCGCGCTGAATATCACCATTGATGATAACAAACAACCGTTCCGCCTCGAAAACCTGGATCGTCTATTCGATGCCAAATCCCTGATCAAGTTTTTGACTGGATACATGGCGAGGTCTGGTCGCATCGCAATTGTCGTCACGTCCATCACCAAACGCGAGGTGGAAGGAGAGCGAGAGTTCAATGAATTCTTGGAACGAATCTCCAAACAACCGAATACTTTGATTGTCTACATGCCTCCACCCACTGGGGATGATCCTGACGCAGATTTGAAGAAATTTGCAGAGGAGTTACAATCGGAGCCAAAACGCAAGTGAGATAGAATACGCGAACAATCACGTGCACCGAAGTCGCGGTCGGTGCTTTCTTGAGATGGAACGTTACCTTGCCGCGACTCGGTGACGTGTGCCGTTACGCCAGAGAGATGCATGATCGCTCGATACTGCCTACATTCGCTAGCGCTTGTTTCATTTGCATGCCTATGCGCGATGGCTCAAGCTCAAGAGGAGAAGATCCTTCGCGCAAGCGTTGCGCATGTTACTCGACTGGCATATACAGAATCATTCCCCGACATTGACCGAATCGAGTTGTTTACACTGTCGTCGGACTTCGATGGTAAACTCCCACCGGCTGAAAAACCAAAACCTGAGCAAATGTCAAAGGACAAATTCTTACTGCGGTCCTTCGATGGTTCCCCTCTCGGAACTGAAAACCCTTACATGGATGTTCAGACACACGTAACGATCAAGGCCGAACGATGTAAAGAGATCGTGTCAACATGGCGCAAACTAAAGTTCCGACCCAATGGAGCATTTTGCCATGCACCTCCCTATGGTGTCCGATTTTACAAGGATAACGTGCTGATTTTCGAAACAACATATGCTGGAAGTGTCACAACTTCTTCGTTCCGGATTACGATCCAGAAACTGGCGAAGTAAAAATGGTGATCTATGGTTTCGACGACAATGCCAACTCCAGAAAACTGCTGAGCCTTTTTCAGCGAGCACTACCGCTCAAACCCAAAGAAAAAACCACCAAATAGGCGTAACAATGGGATGCAGACGAAGCCCTCGATCGGCCCTTTTGGCTTGTGTCGAGTCAACTGCTCGGGCTCGCTGATCCCCGCCGTTCCCGATGTCCAACCGGGCATGCCGCGCTTACTTTACACGTCAACTAAATGCTTGATCTTCATCGTGCTCGTGCTCAGCCCTAGCGGTGCTCGTGCTCGTGCTCGATAAGGCCAACATGACGATTGATGTCCGACCGAACGAATCCACCACACCGACCTCCTCGATGCAAAGCGGAATGCGAGCACCGCTTCGCTGAGCACGAGCACGAGCACGACTGCGTACGGCCAGGTTTTGTTGCGGGTTCAGCTGGGCCGATGAAACTAGCGATCGGCAATACTTACTTGCAGGTTCGAAGACAGACCGGCTATACTTCAAGCCATGTTGCCGGGTTCAAAAACATCGGGAACAAAACGATGGACCAAAGTCCTCAATAGTCCCAACTTTCAATGGTTGGCCAATACCTTCGGACTTGGTCATCGTCCACCGTTCCCGATGTCTTTGTTGTGTTGGGCGAGTTCTTGTGAGCGTCACCATACATGAGTAGATGTTATGAACCGCATCTGTGTTTCTATAATCTTAGTACTTGCCGTTGAATCAGTGAGCGTGTTCGCACAAAACGTAGAACAGCAGGACTCATCAGATCAAATTCAACGGATATCCGAGGAATTGAATTCAGTAGGTTGCCAAGCTGCCATCAACCCGTTTGGTAGTACCGGTTTACTCGTGAACGTAACGAGCGTTGAGCAGAGCCTTGCGAAAACGGTTGAAATATTGAAGAACTTCCCACATCCACTCTGCCTCAGCTTAGCGCCACCCCAAAACCCGCTAAGTATCACGCCCATTGACGTGGACTTTAGTGAACTCTGCGAACTGCGAATCTCGCATTTTTCGATTGCCGGGGTCAAGTTAAGTCCCTCACAGGTGCAATGCATAGGGCGAATGCGCGACTTGAGCATCCTGAAGGTACAGAATTGTCCTGGCTTCAACGACGAGGGACTCCGATTTTTAAACCAACTGAAGTCCCTGGAGCTTTCCAGTACGGATGTTACTGATGCTGGACTAGAAACCGTTCCCACCGTCCAGTTTCTTGACTTTGCCGGAGATCGTGTGACAGGGGTCGGATTGTCAAAGCTTCAAGACCTCAACAAGCTAACCCTGAGAAGTTCTGCGATTACCAATGATGGACTTGGTGCGATCGGCTCTTTGCCGAAGTTGGAAACCCTGTTCTTGACGCTCGGGGAGCATGTGGATACCGATGGATTCGTTCGACTATCGCGATCACCTCGTTTGAGGAATTTGAATCTGGAGATACCCAAAGAAATCAAGGTTGTGGGGCAAGAGCTTCGAAGACCGAATCAATTCCCGCAACTTTGGTACCTCACGATCACAAGTTCTGCTTCGAACGAATTGGTCTGCGAGCTTATCGCGGGGCTATCGGGAGTTGGATCAACTAGCCTGGACTCCCTTTTTCTCAATTGCCCAAATATGGACGACGCAGTGTTTCGGCATCTGGGAGATTACCGAAACAACCCACAAGTCACGATTTCTCCCTGCCGAGTGACGGAATCCAGTGTTTTGAGTTTCACGAAATTATATCAAGGCAGGGTTACAATTTTCCGAGGCCAAGAGTTAACTTGCTTTGCCCACGGTAAGAGAATAGAGACGCCGAAACCCAATCCCTACGAGAACGAGCTTAGAAGAATGGAGGCTCGCATCCAGGAGCGTCGCCAACAAGGCAAGGGCCCATCGCCTGGCGAGATACTTGAGTTAGACATGTTACGACGCGGAGAACGGTCTGGCAAATAGAGTGACGCTACCCTTTCGGCTCTACTCCAACCAGATTCTCGGGTGCTGACAAAACATCGGGGAACCAAGCGGTCAACCGAAGCCGCCGATTCGGTCAAACGTAACATCCAGTAGCTCCATCGGCGGCATCGGTTACCGCCGACGTTATTTGGCAAGATCATCTTTCTCGAATGGAGTCTGAACATGTCGTCTTTTTGTAAACCAGCAACGTTTGCATTCCTTGCCGCGTGTGGACTCTTCACCGCCGTCATCGCGGCTCCGCCAAATGCAACGAGCAACTCCTACTATCTATTCACGAAAGCCCTTCATGTTGATGACAGCGGCGTTGTTGCCATTCCATCTCGATACAAATGGAGTGTTGAAACGTGCGTGGTCGGATTCGACGCGCGGACCAAACCGATTACTGATTCTCGCGTGTTGCTACGACTCTACGATCCCAACGAGAACTTTACTGCCCTCACAGCCCAAATGGATTTGGACACTGCGGAGAAATTGCAGCGAGAGCTAGCCGAACTTATCGCCAAGAAGCGCCAGAATCCCGAATTCCAACATGTACCTCAACTTTATGATCCGAGCTTGATACCCCGTGGAGACGTTGTTGTGCCGACTTCTGCTCCCGACAAGAATGCCAAATAACAATCCAATGCACGCGAGTTGCGGGTCGCGCGTTTTTCAATGGTAAGGTCACTCGCCGCAACCGCGTGATTGGTGTCGTTCTGCCATAAAGCTTAGTTACATGCGCATTGAGCAGTTGACAATCACGCCGCCCGACGGAATCAACTGCTCATTTGGGGTCGTCCGAGGCGAAGGCGAGGATCGGGTACCCAAGATACTCGTTGCTTCGTTTTCTGGTATCTATCCTGATGGATCACGCGGTAACTCACACGGACACTACATCGCGTATTCGACGATACACGGATTAGCAGCCATTGAGCCATGGTGCCTGATCCTCGATTTTCGCGAATTGGATTACAAATGGGGAAATACGTTGCTGTTGGTCTTCGACCATGTTTCGAGATTCATGGATGATGCCGAAGAACCGACGATGAGATTCCCAATTGCGGTAGTCACGTCGGAGAAATGCCGAGACGCCTTTCTATCCTTGGTCACTCGAACCAGCGATGGTCCGCCCGAATGGCACTTCAATGACATAGAACTTGCGATAGAATATGCGATTCGAGAAGCCAACGCGTGGATCGACGCGTGATTCTAAGCGTGGCAGAACAAAGCCGCGAACCGGAGCACTCATTCGCGCGGCTACTGAAATCAAAACTTCCGTTCGTGCCCGGTTACGGCAGGCGTTCCCGATGTCCAACCGGCCATACCGCGATTACTTTACATGTCAACTAAATGCCGGCTCTTCATCGTGCTCGTGCTCGTGCTCGTGCTCAGCCCTAGCGGTGCTCGTGCTCGATAAGGCCAACATGACGATTGATGTCCGACCGAACGAATCCACCACACCGACCTCCTCGATTCAAAGCGGAATTCGAGCACCGCACCGCACCGCACCGCACCGCTTCGCTGAGCACGAGCACGAGCACGAGCACGAGCACGAGCACGACTGCGTACGGCCTGATTTTGTTGCGAGTTCAGCTGGGCCGATGAAACTAGCGATCGGCAATACTTACTTGCAGGTTCGAAGACAGACCGGCTATACTTCAAGCCATGTTGCCGAGTTCAAAAACATCGGGAACAAAACAATGGACCAAAGTCCTCAATAGTCCCAACTTTCAATGGTTGGCCAATACCTTCGGACTTGGTCATCGTCCGCCGTTCCCGCTGTCTGTTACTTTACACGTAAAGTAACTCCGACTGTTCATCTTCCCAAAATGTGGCCATGGTACATGGGAGCGTTGCTGCCCTCCACCGACCCGCGTCGGTGGAGGCTACGATTGACAGCTACCGTCGCCTTGGCCACTAGAGTTCTCTTTTCGTTTTGGCCGTGCCGAAAACATTTTCCGGTTGCTAGTTCAAATCGACCAGTTCGCTTGAGGGGTCGAGTCTCATCAATGGCCTTCGATTAATGATCTCTACCGGAGCGGCTCGATGTCACAGTTAGCATTGGATCATGGATCGCTCGCCGCCAGGACAGCAGCCACAGACGGGGAGATGAGAGCATTTAGTAGCTGTCAATCAGCGCCTCCACCGACGCAGGGTCGGTGGTGGGCTTGAAACATCGCAGGCTGCCACAAGAACGATCTACCTGCCGATCAGCAAAACTTAGTTGCACCTTCGAATGCATCCCGGCTATACTCCAAGCCGCGTTGCCGGGTGCTGAAAAACATCGGGACCAAGAATTGCACTTCAGCCCGCGATGTTGCTTTGCTTGATGGTCGACCAAGCGCGCGGGCGTGGTGAATTCCAACGTTCCCGCTGCTCAAACCGGACGTGCCGTGAGTACTTTACACGTCAACTAAATGCTTGCTCTTCATCGTGCTCGTGCTCAGCCCTAGCGGGTCATCGTGGCCGCAATTTCGGAGAACGATTCTGACTTACCACTGGCACGACGAGCGTGAGGGATGTTGGACGCGCGTCACGTTTGGAAATGAAACCGTGACTTTCACGATCGGCCGCAATCACTGGGCAGGCGTTATCGCAGGTTCGCTTTTTGTCTCCTTCATCGTGGGCTTCATGAGTCGAACCTGGTTCAACACTAATCTCGCTTTCTTGGTTGGGTTCCTCATTTCTGTTGGCCCATGCTTCCTAACTCTACGTTCGCGATACTATCGGCACTTCTCGCACTTTCCAGTTGTACTCTGTCGTCGGGAACCAAAGATGGCTAATGGTACATTTGTACCGTTTACGCATATTCGCTCCATAGAACTTCGGGAAAACACGGGGCGTAGTCACGTTGATGATAGTGCCTATGCCCAGATTTACATCCGCCGTACTGATGACTCGCATTTGCTTGTCTATCAGAGTTACCTCTGCTACAAAGACAAGACACGCTCGCTGGCTGAGCAAGTAGCCGTTGTTTGTGGTGTCAAGCTTGAAGATAAGCTTTGAAAACCGAGATAACCAAGCCGTGCACCAAAGACATCTGAGCCAACGCGTCAATAGTATTGAGCGGATTTTGTTTTTTAGCGTTACCCGACTTAAGATGTTCCGTGACGACATCGAATGACTCCATGGCATCAGCCGCTCCGAAAGCGATACTGGATAGAGCATTAAGGTTTGCGACGACATTTGCGTGGATCAATCCTGTCGTTCAATCATCTACGCCCGCATCGTCGGATGACATCTTACGCTACGGTACTGTTGGCCACACTGAATACTGGGCCTTTACGATCAGACTCGAATGGTCTGCCGAACGTCGCGCCGCCATGCTAAAGTCTTCGCCGGAAATCGAGACGTCGGAAATCGCAAGGTTCATGGACGCGGGCGTTAAATTGCGGATCGTTTGCTCTGCGACGGATATCGTGTACCATGACTTCCCCGATATCGATGATGACGCTTACGTGTGCATGGCAGAGCAATCGCGGGTAACAAAGCGGTCAACCCAAGCCGCCGATAGTGCCGTTACTTACATCAACATCAAACGCGGCGGCTGGTTACCGCACGCGTTCGTCGGATACAAGATGATAACCTGGATAGCAGCAATCCTTCTTTTCGCCCAAACGGTAGTCCCGGAGGTTCGCACGGCAGCCGAATCTGTGTTTAAATCGGCAAATGCGGCGCCAAAAGCTCACGAGTTGGCAGGTATCTATAAACAAGCTGGGTTCATTGATGAAATCGCCCATGTGGCGATTACGGACGACTTGCAAATCGCGTTTGAGAGACACGGAAACAGTGGGCTCGTCGAGGCAAATGTCGGCACGCTTAAAGTCGATAGTTACGATTTGGATGTTACCTGGAAGTACTCCGAAGAACATCCGATCCATCCGACAGTCCATAGAAGCTTGGTACTGATTCAATGGGGTGAAGCGCGCATATTAGTACCCAGATCACGTATCCATCGATTCTGTATCAATGCACGCGAAAACAGGGATCTTATTTTTGATTGGTACTTTACTCGTAAGCCCGCCAGCCTGAAAGAACTGGTTGGCCGACCAAACCTTCCCGAGCCGTATCAGGTATTGCTCGACTTGCCGGAGATTACGGCTACTGCACTCCGCGTCGAGAAGCAAACCTTTGCTAAGGCCGACGACGACTCGCAAGTTGCCGAGCAAACAATAACCCTGAATAAAGGACTTGCTGATCATATATCTTTGGGCATGGCATTTGACTGCACCAAGACTCAGCGCAGATACGTAGTAACATCCGTGGAAGATCAAACCTGCGAAGCCACATCGACGCTAACTGTGAAAACAAAAGCTGCTGCGTCAGCGACAGTCCGGGGCTGGATGTTTCGGACTGCGGGACCATCGCCGCGATGGCTGCTGCTTTTTCAATGGTCAATCAAACGACGCGGCGATGGTCAACGCCAGCGTTCCCGCTGTCGGCCATGCAAATACTTTACAGGTAAACTAATGCTTGCTCTTGTTCGTACTCGTACTGGAGCGTAGCGGTACTCGTACTCCTACTCGATGAACTTACGTAACGCATCGAGTACGAGTACGAGTACCGGGCTTGGCCCTGAGTACGAGTACGAAACTGCGTGACGCCAATTTGAAAATGATCCTCGAATCGTTTCGAACGGAGATCGCACACAAAACTTCTGAGCATATTGGGGAATGGCCTGAAGGCAAACCGTAGTTTCAGCCTACATGCACTGGAAATCGACGAACCATAAAATGCACCCGAGTTGCCGATCGGGCGTTTCCTGAAGTCAAAGTCTCTTGGCGGCAACCGGGTGATTTTCGGCGTTACGCATTTGGGAACTCTATATGGCAAACTAAACATTCGACTGCTAGCGATCACTTTCGCGATTTTCTTTGTTGCCGCTTCCCGATCTGTCTCTTGTATTCTGATGACCAGGAAGAGGAACTGCGGCAACCGCTACCTAAGGGCCCAGCACCTTACTTCTTGTCCGCGTGGTGGTTTAAGAAAGATGGTTCAATACGACTTTGCGCGTCGAACGCAGTGCTAAAGAAATCGCATTACAAAGGTGATGAAAGGAAGTATCCGGGGATGGAGCACGCGTACTTCTACGTGAGTCCACGATCGGTTAAAGCTTCATTTGCTTCGGGAAAGGCAATCGATCGCGCCGAATTGCCTAATCTCCTGGCAACTCAAACCCTGGTCGTGGCTTCTTTAAATGCGGAGCCTGTCGACCCGATGTTTAGGCAACAACTTAAAGACGATGCAATCATCCTTGAAATCAACGAAGTGTCCTTGTTAATCTTCTCAGCGGGTCCGAAGGATGAAAGCCGGCCGCCAAAACCAAGCGTAACAAAGCAGTGAACCCAAGTCGCCGACAGTGTCGTTATTCACATCAACATCAAACGCGGCGACTGGGTTACCGCCAACGTCCGTCCTTCCAAGCATGCTTAATTCTATCGCGTTAAAAATAACTCCTAGCTTGGAGACTAACGATCACCAAGTGCGAGTCTGGGTTGATGGTGAAGACTGGTTAGACGATAACTCACTCGGGCTTGACCCTCCAGAGTTCTTTCGACAGTTTTCATTGCGCACTACTGGTCCACTTATCGTCGGCCGATGTGAATGTGGCGTTCTCGGATGCGGTGATACGACGGTCGAGGTCCAGAGAACATCGGAGATCGTTACTTGGTCTAACGCTTACGGACTGGACCTTGCCTTTAACCTTGAATCGTACGATTCGGAAATCCGGCGTGCTAACGAGGATCATTCCTGGGAAAACGTATACAGAACTGCCGAACGACTTGCAAACGACGAATTGAGTGGACTTGAACTCGATGGATTCCGCTTTCAATGGGCGTCCACTAGAGTCAAGCCTGAAACTCTCTCCATGTCATTTCTTAGACTGGATCAGCAGCGGCTAATCGAAATTGCATGGGACGGGATTTCTTCCGAAAACGCGAGGATGAATGCCCGAAGGTTCCGGGAAATGCGGACGAACAATCCGATGGACCGAAGCGGGGGATCGGCCGCTTCCTGATGGAAAATTTACTTGCCCCCGCTCGGTCATCGGGGGCGTTATCGCGATTGAGGAGTGCCCTGGTGGCTCTACAACAGACGAATCGGTTCGCGACCATCACGAGCTATGCCTCGTTCGCTCTGTTGATTTCATCGCCGGGCGTTTTCTTTTGCGCCAAGGCTGTATCGATGCACCTTTATCAGCAACGCAAGCTGGATCAGGGATTCGGAGTCTTTGAAGTTCCTGGAACTGGGATGCCAATTGACGCATACATCCGGTGGATGCTTGTCTTCAGCGTCCCGTTTATTGTATTGTCGTTCTTTACCCTATATCGACTTTTCGTCCGGTTGACCACGAATAGATAATTGGCGAACAAAGCGGTGACCCCAAGCCGCCGATAGAGTCGTTACTTTCATCCATATCAAACGCGGCGACTGGGTTACCGCGAGCGTTCGTCGCTACAGACTGCAAACTCATTTAAGGAGAGTGAAGATGAAAATGCTCTGCGTCCCGCTAATTGCGCTTTGCTTGTTTTCGACAGCCGTTAGTCAGAATCAGGCACCGACCAACGCGCAAGAAATGACAGGTGAGATTCGCGTTGATGGTAAGCCGATAGAAAAAGGACGAATACTTTTCTACAGTGCCGAGGGTCAAATTATTGGTTGCATTATTCGCGACGGGAAGTACAAAATAGAAAAGCCGAACATCGGGCAGCAGACTGTGACGATTGATGGTCAAGGGGTCGCCGAGAAGTACCGTGAATCGGAGACATCCGGTCTTCTTGTGAAGTTAAACAAGACACTAACAACCGACGTGACTTCCACCTCACATCGAAATAGCCGCGACGAACCAAGCCATGCACTCGGTGAGGCGGTTTGGCGATGTTTGCATTACTCCTCGTGCCCGGTGATGGCAGTCGTTCCCGATGTCAGCGCACGGATCTCGCAAATACTTTACGCGTAAACTAATGCTTGCTCTTGTTCGTACTCGTACTCAGCGCAGCGGTACTCGTACTCGTACTCGATGATCTTACGTTACACATCGAGTACGAGTACCGGGCTTCGCCCTGAGTACGAGTACGAAACTGCGTGACGCCAATTTGTTCGGCAGGTTCGAACAGCCCGACGAAACTAGCGATCGGCAAAAACTGATTGCAGGTTCGACGACAGACCGGCTATACTCCAAGCCGTGTTGCCGGGTTCGGAAAAGACATCGGGAACCAGGAATTGCACCACAGCCCGCGACGGTGCTTGGCTTGATGGTTGATCAATCGCGCGGGCGTGGTGAATTCAACCGTTCGTCGAAGAATTGAAGGCCTCGTGTGAACCCTTACGAATCGAACGTTTCGGAAGAAGGAACAAAACCCGACCGACGCCGATCCGTATGGTTCGCAATTGCGGCATTGTTTTGCTACCTGGCAGTCGTGATTTTTCTCAATGGCCCAACATTTCTTGTGGCGTACCTTGCCGTCCCATTTGGCGCGACGTTTGAAATTATAACGCTGCTTGTTGTTGCGGGCGTTTGCGGGCAGCTTATCTCACTGTGCGTGGACAGAAAGTCTCGGCGCGTCCAAGCTTAACGCGTCGTTGTTCTGGTGGACTTTTATTTGGTATCGCGTTTGTAACGTTTCAACCTCGCTTGCTACCCGTCGTCTCCGGCATCATCCTCAATCTCGCGGAGAACACACCACTTGCATCAATCATGCGCACCTTTTTCATTCAACCCTACGTCTTCATTCCCACAATGTTTTTCGCCGGAGCTTGCAGTCTGGCACTTGAGCTTGCATGGCAGTTGCTTGTGTCGAAAGACAATCGACGAACAATCCAATGCACCCCAGTCGCGGACGGTGCTTAGCTTGATGGTCAATCACTCGCCCCGACGGGGTGATTGGTAGCGTTCCCGCTGTCTGTTACTTTACACGTAAAGTAACTCCGACTCTTCATCTTCCCAAAATGTGGCCATGGTACATGGGAGCGTTGCTGCCCTCCACCGACCCCGCGTCGGTGGAGGCTACGATTGACAGCTACCGTCGCCTTGGCCACAAGAGTTCTCTTCTCGTTTTGGCCGTGCGGATAACATTTACCGCTTGCTCGATTCAAATCGATCAGGTCACTTGAGCGGTCGAGTCTCATCAATGGCCTTCGATTAATGATCTCTACCGGAGCGGCTCGATGACACGGTTGGCATTGGATCATGGATCGCTCGCCGCCAGGACAGCAGCCACAGACGGGGAGATGAGAGTATTTAGTAGCTGTCAATCAGCGCCTCCACCGACGCAGGGTCGAATGGCGTGGACTTAAGGCTTATCAAGGCACCTGAGTCATGATGAGTGGAACTATTTTTTGTCCTTTAATTTTTTGTCCGATCGGTTATCTGACAAAAATTGAGTGACAGAAAATGAACAGCGAGAAACGCTTAAATCCACGCCATTCGACGCAGGTCGGTGGGTGGGCTTGAAACATCGCATACTGCCACAAGAACGATCTACCTGCCGATCTGCAAAACTTAGTTGCGGCTTCGATTACAGACCGGCTATACTCCAATCCATGTTCTCGGGTTCGGACACATCGGGAACATGGAATTGCACCGCAGCCCGCGACGGTGCTTGGCTTGATGGTTGACCTATCGCGCGGGCGTGGTGAATTCAGCCGTTCGGGCTTACAGGCTACATCAGCACTGCCAATGACCACCTTCACTAAAGAGGATGTCGTTCTATCGTGCGACCCTCACCGTCTCTAAGTTCCAAACTGATTGCGTGGATATCCTTTTGCTTAATTGGCATTGCTATTGTCTCGGCCGTAATCGATTGGAAACGCACACTCGGAACGTTGGTCGTCGCAGCTGTAATCGCGGTCTTGCTCGACTCGGTACTCTACGTTCCTGCTTTTTGCTACTTCGCAATCGTGACTCGCTCGATTCGCCAATCGCACGCTCGTTCATGTGAACTGTGGAAGCATGTTGCATCTGAGGCCTTTGCTCAAATAAACTGACGTGTCTCTGCACTGATTGATCGGGAAAATGCCTGAACCATGGGATGCACGAAACACGCCGAACGCGTCCAATGGCAATTGAAAATCAAACCCTGCGACTTCGTGATCCCGAACGTTCGTCGATCTGAACACCATGGACTTTGCCGCCAAGTTAAACTCCTCATCTGTACGAGACCAATCGGAAGCAGCGTTGTTCTTGCGATCCGAGGGAGCCAACGGCGTGACGTACCTGCCTTTGCTGTTGCAGAAATGCCAGGTAATCGATTCGAGCAAGATTTTGGATCGGCACGAAGAAACGTTGCTGGATTTGGTGAGATGAGCTTGGGTGGCCTTATCGCCGACACTGGCTTTAATGCAGGCGATGCACTTCATAACCAAATACTGCAGTGGATTATCGAGTCTACTAAATCGCCTAACATCAATGTTGCTGGTCACTCCGTTTATGCACTAGGCGGATTGGGACGAGAATCTTCGGTCGCGAGACAAAGGCTTTGTGAAATTGCCAATTCCAACCTTCGCGGTGACGAACACAAAGACGTTTCACTTCGTGCCGTAGCTCTGAGACTTGTGCGGCGAATCGATCTCGCCCTGGCAGCCACGTTTGTTGACGCTCCTGCTTTCGACGAGTATGTTCACGCTGTGGAGCATTGGATAGCGACCGCAGCCTCAAAGAGCTCTGAGACGCGACTGGAATTGGAACGCGAGCTTGCATGGCTAACGGAAACTAAGAATCGGCGAACCAAGCCATGAAATCGACCAGGATGATCCGCACACTTCGTGGTTCGGTGGCCAATTTCTCGCGTACCTAGACGAATCGTGGCCCACAAATGATCATGGGCCGATGCTGCCTCTGCTTCAAGTCCGAACTGATGAGTTGCCCTACAAACCCGAACAGTTGAAGGACATGGCCTTGTTTACGGTCTTCATTGACCGTAAAGAGTTACCGATTGATGCCGCCATGAATGGTGACCATTGGAAATCGGCTCGGAAGAAAAGCCCAGGTGGATGTGGGGGGACAATGGCAATGGCTACTTCTATGTTGATGAGAACAACGAATGGCTGTTGCTCTGGGATTGTTACTGATTAGGAAATACTGGATAACCAAGCGATGCCCGCCAAGCCCTCGATCAGCCGGAATGACTTGCGTAGAGTCAACCGCTTGGGCTCGCTGATCGCCGTCGTTCTGTCTAATAAATGAGCATCGCCGCTTGAGGAGATCAGCAACAATGAGAACAATTTTGATGTCTTGCAGTTGGCTCATGCTTTTCTCATATTTGCGTTTCGATGTTCCTCTCTCAGGGAAAGGCTCTGATGAACTCGCGTTGCTTCCTTACGATGTTTCCAAGAGTCTCAAGAAACTTGTCGAGCTTTTCTTTCTTGACTTTGGGTTCATAACGGATTTTAGTGGGCGTACATGCTCTCCACGGGGCTTGTCCCCGTGGAAGCCACGATTGACTGCTACTAACAAGCACAAACGCAGCCCGCTCTTTCTTTGCGGCGAGCAGAAGCGTTGTCAAATGCGAAACTATTTATTCGAGCCGCTTTTTGAGTAGCTTCCATCGAAGGCCTTCGATGAGCCAATAACCGAAAGCGGCTCGGTAGCAAACCTTTTCGTTGGACAGTCGATCGCTCGCCGCAACAGCCACGATCGGCGGATAGGGAGAGGCAGAGTCGATGTAGCTGTCAGTCGTGGCTTCCACGGGGACAAGCCCGAATGTCGCAAGGTTAAGTGGAAAGTGCTTGTTTTTCTTTACTGCGTGGTTGTCGCATTCGTTCGTACTTGGAGTCCCGGCGTTTTACCTTGCGGGGCTCCCTTCGACCTGGTCGTTTGCGCAACGGCACGTCTGCGATGGTCCAGAGTAGCCAAGCATAGTTTTGCGGTTCTCGCTCATCCTGTCCGAATTTAAGCCATGCATCTTTGGCACCTTTGAAACTTAGATCTCGTGGACGATGGCCACCGATCTTGGCGGCATCACACATGGTAATGCGGACAATGTTATACGCTAAGATGTAGACCATAAGTTCTCGAGTGAGCATCGGCGGAGTATGGCAACTCAACCACCCCATTCCCATGATCGATTTGATCGATCTGATATCTAGTTCGCATTCCCAACGTAGCTTGTAGAGCTTCACGATCTCCGCTGCTGGATAGGCTTCGCTATCCAGTAACGTAGTTACGAGCGTGAGCTCTCCTTTGCGTCCACCGACTTTGCAGCGGATGAGCCGCAATTTCAGCGTCTCTGGCAACGCCTCCCACTCTTGTTTCGTAAATCTATTGCTGTCGAATTTTGGACGCGGCAGTTCTTCCGTGGTTTCTTCGATCACTTTACAGCGACCTTTGAAGGGAGATTCACGCGTACCGTTTTTGTCGCAGATCATATACACACCCTGCGCTTGGAGCGTCGCATGATCGCGAAAGCACTCGAAAAGGCTGTCAGCAACAATCACATCAACGCGTTTGAAGTTACTGAACATCTCGCGGAAAAGCGTGCCTTCTCCAGTCTTTTTGCCGACTACTGGGCCATATTGCACCTCATTGATAACACCCGTTGCTAAACAGATTGCTACGCAAAGTCGAATCTGTGGAAAGCCCAATCCAGGTTTCTGTGATTGCGCTTGAGGGAAAACTTTTTGATTCTCAGGAGTGTCTGGAGCGTTAACAACTAGACCATCAACCAAGAGCACTCTATGACCAAACCATAGATGTTCGTCCGCTAATCGCTCGGATGCTAGACGAGCGGTACGAGCGGTCAATGTTTCAATCAGGGACAAGGGAATCCTCGCTCTGGCATCGCAGTAACTGGTCGTATTACAACTCACTTGCCGTAGTTGTTGCTCCTTGCGTTTTTTGTTCAACAACAAAACTACTTCTTTGCAACCACGATCCTTCATCAGAACTTGCTGGACGAAGAGAGCCAACGTAGTGGGAACGGTGTAGACACGTTTACGAGACTTTTGATCAGAATTGCTTTCGCCAAGAATCGCTTCAATCTCTGCATCGTCGAAAAGCTTCGGCAAAAGCAGTTCGTCAGCCTTGATCATCTTCTCGATTTTATATTCGAACTGTTTGACCGATGACGGCTCTTTGTCCTTCTTTCTGTCTTTGCGGCTTGTCTTTGTGCGGCTTGAATTGTTAAGCTTGGCTCTAGGTGGTCGACGACGCTTCGCTTCGGGATTCGGGGCTAGCATTGGGGCTTCCTTGCTTAATTGGGGGTGGTTGTGCTAACCCAATCTGTGGCAAGGAAGCCTTTTTTTGGAAAGATCAATTTAAAGCAAAACCAACAAAAACAAGGACTTTCCCCTTAACCTTGCGACATTCGGGACAAGCCCCGTGGAGAGCATGTAGACCTCGCATTACTTTACACATCAACTAAATGCGTGCTCTTCGTCATGCGCGTGTTCGTGCTCGTAATCGAAATGGTCGTGTCCGACGATCGCATTCCGACCAACCCAACCATCGTTCAAATCATCCTTGTAGCGCAGCGGCAAGCGAGCACGAGCACGAAGTCTACGGCACAATTTTGTTGCGGGTTCGATACCAAATTTGCTATACTCTAACCCGTATTGCCTGGGTTCTGATAAACCAGGGAACCAAGAATTGCACCCCAGCCCGCGACGGTGCCTTGCGTAATGGTTGACCAATCGTGCGGGCGTGGTGAATTCAACCGTTCCCGCTGTCAAAACAAAATGCATATCTAAGATGCGTTCTGAGTAACGTGCCATGTCATTTAGTACAAACAGACGTGATGAGTTAGATGCAAAAATCCCACTCAGTCATCGCGCTTCGCATGCTCGATCGTGTGCAATGTTGATAGGGGAAAAATGGCGTGTGCCGCGAGATGTGGTCATCGATGAAGTTAGGCGGCGGTCCAATGTGAATCTGTTAGAGATAAGTTATGAGGAACAGATACTGATCGCGATGCCCATACTTGAAGAACTGCGCGAGCGTGGACTGCCCGATGGCGTCGAAAATTCCTCGCATGGAAAATGATGCACTTTGAACCGACCATCTCACAAACCATCTAGTCTCAAACTCACAACAGCTGCATCCGTGGCATATGTTGCCGTTGGTACCTATTGTGCTACGGTTGTTGCGTTCCTTTCTCTGAGCTACTTGTTGAACCTAGGAATTCCATCTGGCTCGCCCAAATACTTCGGCGGCTCGGCGTTCACTATGGGATGGGTTGTATCTTGTAAGGTCACCAGCAGTACCATATCACAAGACTTCAAGCACCATTGGGTGTTCCCTTGGTGCTACTTGGTCACGGTGGTTTTTTCTTTGGTTTCCGTGCCACTCCACGTTGCGGCACCCGACTTCATTGAATGGTATATTGGCCCCGCTTTGACTGGACTTTGGGCCGGCCTTCATTGGATTACTTACACCTTCGCCTTTCGGCACAACAGAACATCCGCCAATGGCGACACGAAGTTGCCGAGCAATGGCATGAACCCAAGTCCTCAAGAGTCTCAAACTTTAGAGTAGACTACCTCCATCGCGATATTCGGACACGAGTGGACTTAAGCGTTTCTCGCTGTTCATTTCCTGTCACTCAATTTTTTGTCAGATAACCGATCGGACAAAAAATTAAGCTTCCTCACCAGAATCTGTGGGTAACATCTGGTTCCGGTAATCTCGCAAGCTGATGATACAGTGCGACTTGCGCTGTTTCAAATTCACTAAATCCGTAGGCTTTTTTGAAGGTCAGTTTGGCTTTGTTGTTGAAGCCTTCAACCGCACCTGAGGAAAGGCCGTTAGTTTCGAACCAATTGAGCAGGAGATGTTGGTGTTCCAGCAGCATGCGAGCCACCTTTTTCATTGGCTCGATACTTGAGCGATTGGCTCGCGCGCACCATTGTCGCAAGAATCTTTCTGCGTAGAACTTGGACTTGTATTGCCAGAAGCGATCGAAGTCCAACTTCATCAGATAGGCTTTGAATGTGTCGGTATTGTACTTGGCCAGTTGTCTGAGAGTTGCTGCTTGTTTGCTGGTGAGATTCTCTTTGCGTTTGAGCAGGCACCAGCGTGTGTGCTTGAGAATTGGCTCGTAACCGTCAGCCTTGAGTTTTCGAGTTTCTTCTGCGCGAACTTTGTCGAGGGCTTCAGACATCTTCTTGGCGATGTGAAAGCGGTCGAGGATGTTCAGCGATTGAGGTGCTCTGTTCTTGATGACTTTCAAATATGCCTTCCACATATCAGTACAAACGAACTTGATGCCTTTGGTCGTCTCTTCCGGAAGGATATCGAAGAAACTATCCAAGCTCTTTTCCCAACGATCTTTGGCGACGTGCAATAGTCGCTTGCAACCTGCATCCAACTGATAGACCAGCGTCAAATACGTGTGACCTCGGCGATATTGAATCTCGTCCACGCCAATCGATTCGATATTGGTAAGCGTTCGATGAACCAGTCCCCAGCAAACACACCACTTAACGGATCGATACACGCTGGACCAGCTTGTGCTGAAAATTTCGGCAGTTTCCTTCCAACTGAGGCGCTTGGCCCAGTTGGCCAGGAACAGTTTGTAAGTGTTGGTCATGCGGCACTTGCCCTCAGCCCACGGCATTCGCTCGATGACAACGCGCTTGCAGTGCCGACAGTTGACGCGTCTGGGCGCATAGAGCAAAAACACAGCGATGTTCCACAGCGGCACGAACGAAAACTCTCGTTGCGGTTGCGTGTCGTAGGTGCCGCCAGGCTTACCGCACCCATCGCAGACTGGCTTGGAGTTAGAACGCGGCTTCACGATAACTTCGATTCGCGGTGAGTCACCTTCCACTAGCGACGTTTTTTCGTAGACGAAGCCCTTGTGTTTTTCCACGTAATTGAGGATAGTTTTCAACTGCATTCTGGATGTCCTCTGCAAAGTGTGTCTTTAGCAAACAACAGTTTACAGAATCGTCCAGAATGCTCTTCTCCCCTTGCTCAACAGATCAACGCTCCATACGCTTAAGGCTATCGCGCGGAGGATAGAGCTCTGCTGAGAAGCAACTCGAGCGCCGCGATCGATGCCAAGTGGATCGAGTGCTACTAGCTGTTCTTCAGTTAGTAGCCTCTCCCTTAATCTCCGCTGTTCTCAAGCACATGCATGCCACTCGATCCATTTGGCCCAATGCGATAAATCTCGGGGTCTGGGGCAGAGCCCCAGTTAATAAACACTGTCTTTAGTCCGACTCTTCCTCTTCCCGTTCAAACGATCAAAACACTCCAACGTTACCCACAGATTCGGCGGAAGAACCAAAATTAAAGGACAAAAATAGTTCCACTCATCATGACTCAGGTGCCTTGATAAACCTTAAGTCCACGCCATTCGGGCTTGTCCCCGTGGAGAGCATGTACACCTCGCACTACTTTACGCATCAACTAAAGTCCGCTGGGAAGCAAAGTTTGGTTGGCTAGGGACGGGCGGCCTAGCCAACCAAACTTGCGCTCCCATGGGACAAGCAGGGTCGGTGGTGGGCTTCTCGCTTGATTTGGAGTAAACAACATGACGCGTCCGCTGGCATTGATACTTGGGACAATTGGTTTCTTGCTCGGTTCATCCCGAACGGATGATGTCTGATGAACGACGCGAGCGACGCTTCAATCGGCTCTGGAGTTGACCTCTGCCGAAGATTACTATGAGCATCGCCTGCAATTTGACTATGGTATGCGAATGAAAAACGTGGCAACGACAGAGACTGAAGATGTTGCGCCCGCGATTTCCCCAAATCCCGCTTGGCCTTTCCTTGTGATTGTCGGGTTGATGTACCTATTCTTGGCGCCTACGTTTCTGTTGACGAACGCACCTCACGCTTTGATCGTTTCGCTCTCGATGTTCCTGTTTGCAGTCGGTACTATCTACTTAGCAAGTAGGCCTTATAGTGCATCGTGCCGCATGATGGACATTGCATGGGGCGGTCTGATGACCTTCGTCTGCTTGTCTGGATTGTTCGCGGCATGGCAAACTCGTAGAATGGACGCAGCGATTGCGTCACTACTGGCGTTGGCGTTAGTATCACCGGTTCTTTGTATCGCGCTCAGCAAGAAAAGCAACTGATGCACGTGTTAACGGTGGGACAATAGAGTCCCAAATGCATGAAACCGTCATGTCAATTGTCATGGGAACAGGGATCGAACGTGGCAAGACTAAAGCTCACTGTAGGATCGATGTTTCGGTTGGCCTGTGTTGTTGCGGTGGCTTTATGTGTCAACACCTGGATACCCCGCTCATCAAAGACAAGGGACGGGAATATATCTCATTACAAAATAGGCTTCGATGGCAAACGACGTTATTACTCAATTACTGGGCATGAACTTGGATGCAGATTCGAGGTAACAGTTAAAACCGTTCCTGGCCAGGGTGAGCGAAGAAGTTACTATCCCAATGGCGTCTTACGCGACAATTCAATCGTCTACGTTGAACGTCAAACGGACGGGCTCAAAATTGACTGGGAGCGAATCGATTCAGGGAGATTTTATCGACTGGATGAATCGTTATGCAGCGAGGTTACCAACGGAACTGGCATTGTGACAATAAACCGCGCCGACGGTCGGCCGCTTGAGGAGATCACGCTAAGTGATGGAAGGGTCCTTCGAAAAAGAGCCTACTACAAAAATGGCAAGCTCGCTCAAGACTCGCAAAGCGATGGCGAGGTCTTGCATTGTACCGATTACTTTCCCGAAGGTATGCCGTGGCACATCTGGAAAAGTGACAATGGCCGCGTTACAGAATCGACTTATTTCGATCGCGATGGACACAAAGTGACCACGCCGGTCCAATTCGAACGTCGCGGCTATTTCTGATGACACGTGACGGCGCAAAATCGGTAGCTGGGTTACGCCCAGCGTTCCCGATGTAAAACCGAGCGGTGCGTTACACGTCAACCCGATGCTTGCTCTTGTTCGTACTCGTACTCGCTGTTCATTTTCTGTCACTCAATTTTTTGTCAGATAACCGATCGGACAGAAAATTAAAGGACAATAAATAGTTCCACTCATCATGACTCAGGTGCCTTGATAAGCCTTAAGTCCACGCCAATCGGGCCTGGTCGCGCGGTGTGCTTACCTGACTGGCTTCGGTTCAAGTCGTTCCGCTGCACGCTCCTCGATAGTTGAACGGGCCGCCGCTTTTTCATTGGTCAATCCATCGACAGGACGATGGTCAACGCCAGCGTTAGCTGGCCATGAGTGCTGAAGATGTGGGTTAAGGTAGTTGATAACGACAATCCGATTCTAGCTGCGGCGGCAACTTGTTCCGCAGCCAACAACGATGGCTGCGTGTCGGCAGCGGAAGTGGCCAACATCCTTCAGAAAACCGCCAGCGAGATTGTCTGCGAACTGGATGTTCTGGCACAGGCTGATTGGGTGGTTAGATCCGATGATGACTGGAGTATTCCGCCTACATCGGACACGCGATGGATACTGCGTCTACATTCAACCCTCACGCTAGGGAAGCGATACGAGGTGCTCATGATTGAGGGCGACTACTATCGCGTGCTAAACGATCGCGACGATCCGGTCTTGTTTCACTATTCCTGTTTTCGCGCGGTTGACTTGTCCGAGCCGGAATTTTGGGTGCGAAACGACGATAAGGAAGGAGATCGCTACGCGGGCCCGGCACATTGGATGCGTCCTGGCTACTTCGAGGACTATCATGATGGAAAGCAGTCTATCCGTGATGCTTTCTGGAAGGACATCTGTAAACTCTATCCAACGACCTGGGAACAACGGCGTGCGGCCTCGTGAAACCAAACAACTTTGCTAATTCGATCGCGATTGTCCTTGCGTGCAATGCTTGGCACTTTGCCGCACTGGCGTTGGGGATTGGCTTGGGATTTCGCACCTATGAGATTCCATATTTCGTGTTTGGCGTTGGAGTTGGTGCACTACTCTGTCTGCTAACTTCATTTGGATTTTACAAAGCAGGTCGTTTGAGCACTGCAGCGCTGTTGAGTCTTCTGTGTGTAAATATGGGGATTGCCCTTTTGCACACAGCGATCGCCTCGGCTATCGTACCTACATAGTCATTTGCTTCACTGGTGTTGATCAAGTACATCGGAATTTGTAGGAAACGCGACGACGAACTGTGTATGTCGCAATCGATACGCCAGGTTCTTGAATGCCATAGTTCGAAACTGATGATCGGTAGCTCAAAGGGTTACAAGGTGGTGCCCGACCCTAATGCTAGGACTTCAAAAACAGCCGTTACATAGGCAGCCGAAAGTGTCTAACATTGCGAAATGGTCAATCCTGATTGTGGTCTTGTTGACCGAGAGCTACTTGCGAGCTGAAGATCCGCTTGCGGCTCGCGAATCGAAATGGTTAGCTGAATTGCGCGAACAGATCGCGCTGGTTAGCCCGTCGCAAAAACGGATGGCCGTTGCCACGGCTGTTTCAGGGCTTGCTGAAGCAGGGCGAGATGCAGACGCACTGCTCATCGCTGCACAAGAGTCCGACGCTGTAGCCAAGAGCTCTTTACTTGCGACGATTGCGGTTGTTCAGGCTCGAAAGATGCTCTTTGACAAAGCGTTGGCGACAATCAATAGCACAGCTGACCGAGCGTGGAAAGAGAAAGCAACGCAGTACGTGGCCATGGAGTTAGCGAAGGCTGGGGAAGTGAAGCGCGCGGAGAGCCTGGCTGCCAACAGTTCGGAAGGACCTCTCAAAGAGCAGGTTGCGGCGGCGATCTGCGAGTTTTTGGCCAGGAAAGGCGAGTTCGACGAGGCTATGACGCGGGCCGAACAAATCAAAGATGACACGATTGAAAGCGAAGTTATCAAATCCGTTGCGCGCATTCGCTCGGCTAAACCCAGCCCTCTCGAACAGCTCACCGGTGCGCTGCATGATCGCGCAAAAATGCTGGCTGCCTTTGCCAAGGATGGCGCCCTGGACTCTGTTATCTCAGCTATCGCGGCTGCGCAAGCGGGTGATCGTCAACGCGCTTTGCAGCTAATCAAGGAGAGCATGCAGGACCTTGACAAACCCGAGATACCGTCCCGAAAACTGTCGACAGGGATACTGATTGCCGTCGTTTTGGTTGAAGTCGGCGAGAACGAGGCCGCCGGCACTCTGGCAGAGAAGCTCTACGATCGCATGGATCGAAGTGGAGGTGGATTTATAGAATTGGGTGGTCAGCCGATCTTAATGTCGCTATTGGTGCGCCTCGACAAGCTGGAGGCCGCAGATAGGGTTTTAGAGCGAAAGAAACAAAAGTATCAGGCAGATCCCGCGGAGTCATCGTACCTCTTTGCACTGCAGGCGCTGGCCGAGTCACTTGTTCAATTCGGCCATGCTCAAGAGCTCGATAAGAGAATTGAGCAACTGAAAACGGCCGATGAAAAGCTATACACTCTTGCTGGTGCGCTGATCGGAATTGAGTATGCCCGCGCCGCCAAGCGATGAGAGAGCGGTCGGCAAGACCTAGTTGCGGCTTCGATTCAAACTGCTCCGGAATGAAAACTGGCCGGAGACCTGACAAAAAATTAGATGACGAAAGACTTTGGGCACTTGGGTCTGGCTGATGGTGGATTTCACGTTGACATTCCGCTATCATTCATAGCCCATGACCTTCGGAAACCTCGCCGTTACCCGCATGATTCTTCTTCACGAAGCGAGAAATCTATGCCGTTCTGGAAACGCAAGCCGAAAGAACCAGGGCCACCCGCACATGGCCCCGACTTCTCGAATGTCGACTCGCGGGAAAAAGCACTCGCAATGGTCCAGAAAGGCCAACTTGAGCCTCTGTATCTGATGCCACCTGAATTCGGCGGACCTGAAGACGCAAGAAATATCGTCTACGTTCCAATTGGGATTGCTGACATCAAGCGGGGGACAGACCTCAACATCATTGCTCCATTGGTGGAATCGGGGGACGTTCAAAAGTACTCAGCGGTACCAGAGTATCGAGGGCATAGCTTTGTACCAATGGCTATCAAGATCGAAGCTTCAGATCCCAAGAGATTCATAAGCGAAATCAATATTTGGGGTGAGGCGCTAGATCGGGAAAATGGCTTGGAGCATTAAAGCGGCGGGTAACGAAGCCACGGAGCTCCGTCGCCAAACGGCCCTTCTTTAAAGTGGATGATCGCTCGCAGCGACCGCGGTCATCGTTATGTGATGCATCAAAATCGTATGGAATACGTCGGTGTTAGGCCCGCGCAGGGCTGTTTTGTTTAGCCCGTGGCCGAAGGCTAGGCAGCCGGAGGAGCCCGTTTCAAGTTAGAGACGGACTTCAAACCACCTGCTTGCCTAAAGCGTGCGAGGTAGCCATCGCTGCCAAGCAGTGGAAGCGACGGTGGCTACACCCGCTGGATGAAGGCATAACTGGTTAGCGGGTTCACCTAGCCTTCGGCCACGGGCTAAACAAAACAGCCCTGCGCTGGCCCAACAACAACAACAACAACAACAACAACACGCCAGACATCGCTGTTGAGGAAGTATGCAAGGTTACAATCCAGGTTTGCCCGACATTGATGAGACCGACCCCAAACAGCAAAAGTACTGGCGGTACTATTTCGTGTACGGTGTTTGCTTTTGGGTGACTCTTGCGTCCATATTGATCTATGCAATCGTCATCGGCTCAATCGATGGCAACTTTACATTCACATGGGTTGCATTGTTCTTGACTAGTATGCCGCTGGTGGTTCTGCCGGTTTACTTGTACCGGATGTATGCCATCCTTCGTTACTGGCGAAAATCAAATGCCGAAAAATGAGCCTCGGACCAACTTCTGGACCACCAATTGTTTCCTCAATCGTGCTGGCTTGTTCCATCAAGGGCCGCCTCGATAACTCCACCATTCGAACGGACTGCCGAACCAGTTGAAACGCGGAGAACGCGGAGGAGCCGAGGAAATCGTAGAGAACGAGTTCCAATCGTTGACTGCCTTTTGCTTGGGATAACGTAATGTCCTTCTCACCTCCGTGTCTCAGTGGTTAGAATTCTCAGCGCCTACTCTGCTCCTCTTTGACTCTCTGCGCTTTAAATTGCGTGACCAATCAATTCAAATGGTAAAGCCTTCCCAAAGCAGCACTCTCCACTCAAGACAAGCCCACAGGGGGCGATAGGCTGTCGGGGATCAATTCGGGATTAGGGCACCTGACTACATGGCAGACTTCATTGCAGATTTCATCGGTCGCTGCGTCAGTCATCAAGGAATGCGATTCATTCCGATGCTTGGCGACTTTGAGTTTGGCGCTCGATCAATTTACTTTGAGGATCATCAAAACAGGATTGAGCGGCCCAACTGTTTCACTCAAGAACCAGATCTCGATGACTGGCTTTCATGGTGGGCAAAAGCCAGGATCATACACATTTTTGGCGTTCATCCACCTGTTAGTTGTGACCTGACCAGACCACTGGACTTCTTACTTGGAGCAATGCCTGAGTCGAGTCAGACTTTCAACAATCTTCGTCCCATCGTGCTAACAAGCGATCCTGAAGTTGCCGGATTGGAATTGCGATTCACGCGACAGGAAGCCAGAGATGCGGCAGCCAGGATTGCTGAAGTTCTCTTCGATTTGCTACTGAGCTCTCCTTGTAAGTTGGGGATTTTTTCGGATTACTTCGTTCGACATTGGGACTCTTCTGAAGTAAACGCTCCATCATCTCACGAGGTCGCACTCTATCGTATTGCGTGCGATGGTACGGATCTACAATCGCAGTCTATAGGATACTTACGCCCCGAAAACGTCGCTGATGACGAGATCGACGAAATAAACGCAGCAACCGCCGAAAGCTGTGATATGCGGTGGATTCGCGACGTTCCGGTTTGGCCTTTTGCATTACCAAGAAGAAGGCGTATCGCTCGCCGCTGGCAATCAAGATGCCCTATACTTCAAGCTAAGCTCCCGGGTTCAAAAGACATCGGGTGATAAACCAATACCTCGCGGCGGTCTGGTCGCATACGTTTTGCCTGAACAATTGAAAGCGATCGCTGCAACGCAAATGGAAGCTAAAACTAGTCAATCGGAAACAGCGAGCCACACGGCGTCGCCATTGATGCTTCCTCCCTTGAATTGGCGAGTTTGGTTTCTTGGATACGGGCTTGGAGGATGTTTTGGGACTTACACTTTTGGCTGGCGTGTGGAGCTTATTGGTTGACGAGAAGCGAATGCTAGGTTTATCTGCGATCGCGATCTCGCTGGCGCATGGTTTCACGCTTGTCATGTTTTGGCTCAAACGATCGACAACACTGGCAGGATCTGCCACGAGAGTCTGCTACCTGGCAGGCGCCCTCGGTATCGCACTGGTCGCTTGGCTTCTGACCTCCTGCGAATCACGTGTTCCTGGACTGGCATCGTTGTACTGTCTCGCACTGATGAGCCTTGTGTTGGCATTTACGGTCCCGCCATTGGCACAGTCGAACAGTGGCAGAACTAAGGCCGGTCGACTACCAATTTAGATCTTTTTTTTGCGGCGACTGTCTAATCGTCACCGTCCTGTTATTGCACGTCGCGCGGAGAGTCAACCAACGAATGCAGTGGACACTCAGCTTCATTCTCATGGTGACAGCCGTCGTTGGCAGCTGTATCGTCGGCGCAAGAACGTACGGAATTGCAGCGACGGCCATGTCTGTCGTAATTCTGGGTGGCGCTTGGTATATGCACTCATGGATGAGCAACAATCGTCGACGATGGCATCAAGCCTTGACGCTCGCGGGAGTCACACTGGTCGCTCTCTACATCGGAACGTTTGTTACGTTTCGCCTCTTTCGAACTTTCGAATTCTCATTAGCTCATCCTGACGACCCGCAACACAACATAGTCGTCTTCAGCCTCAATCCGACAGCCCAAGATCTTGCGAGACAGACGTACAGCCCGCTCATTAACTGGATTCCTGGGCATTGCATCTACCCAACTGGGAAGCAGATCGAACGGCTGGAAACGTTTCGCTCCAACAAGCTATACTGGTGATTGACCGAAACAGATGGCTCGCGTCAAACAGTCGACGGCAGAACCATCGTATGCAACAGAGCCGGCTGTCGGCTTTGAAGTCCAAACGTAAAGCAATCGAAGCATGGCGATATTTGGCCTCATCCTGATGTGGTTCATCATCCTTACGCTGCTGGTCGGCTGGGCTTGGATTGTCTGCGTAGCTATTGGCGAAGATGATTCGGCTGCGGTCGCACTTTGCACGTTCTTGCCATTCTACATCTTCATTTTCGCGATCGCCCGTCTAAACAAAACTTGGATCCCACTTACATTCATGTCGATGGGTTTGTTGGGACTGTTGCTCATGAATGAATTGATTGGCGCTTCCTAAGCGCGTGGCATGGGCGACACGTAGGGCTGTTTTGTTTAGCCCGTTGCCGAAGGCTAGGCAGCCGGAGGAGCATGTTTCAAAGTACCGAAAGACATCAATACACCTCTTTTCCTAAAGCATGTTGACGTAGGCTGAAGGCATAACTGGTTAGCGGGTTCACCTAGCCTTCGGCCACGGGCTAAACAAAACAGCCCTGCGTAAATCAGAATAGACCCTTAGGTCCACGCCATTCGGGGCTGTTTTGTTTAGCCCGTTGCCGAAGGCTAGGCAGCCGGAGGAGCATGTTTCAAAGTACCGACGGACTTCAATACAACTCTTTTCCTAAAGCATGTTAACGTAGGCTGAAGGCATAACTGGTTAGCGGGTTCTGCCTAGCCTTCGGCCACGGGCTAAACAAAACAGCCCTGCGCTAAACAAAGCAGTCTTGCGCCGGCCCCAAAATCGTGTCTGTTGTAAGCTCCGTTGCCTGGGTATCCGATGGTTCACACAAACATCGTCAAGCAATTTGAGCGTATCCTGGCGGCGATGGATAGCGCTACGAGACCAACCAGACTACTTGGGTTCGACCTCGCTTCTGCCCCAATGGATTGCTTTCCAACACAACTGGTCGTGTTGCAATCGGACAGCGATGATCTTACCTTGACGAGTATTGTGCGCGATTGGTGGGTGGTCAGCAGCAGCGGCATAACCCATCGTCCGGATTGGCCGTTTCCCCAAGCCGAGTTTGGCTGCGAATTTCACCTGACTGCGCCATGTTTAAAGTTTGCTACGAACGGGCAGCGAATTCGATATGGCCTATCACTTGGACCTCGCTGGTACTGTTCGATGGAGTCACGGCTGAGCGACTTCGGCGAGCGTGAAGACGCCATCGAAATCATCTTCGAACACAAAGAGTAAACGAATCGTAGTGAGCAAGCCGTAAATTCAAGATGAATATTGATACCAATCCCTATGAACCGTCTGTTCCGAGCGTAGCCTTAACTGAGTCACGAACACCTGAGAAGATTTGGCGAATACGCTTTGCGGTTTCGATGTGGGTGTGTGGAGTCGTCGCGATTCAATGTATCCCCGTCTATCCTTGGACGCCGGATCAATGGGCTGACAAGTGGAACTTGCTTTCAATCGGAATTCACTTGGCTTGGCTTGCCCCATTCTGCTGTAGTGTTGCCTCGGTGATTTGCGCGATAGGCTTGTTTCGATTACCTCGCGTTATGGATAAACTTGGAGCGGTCATTTGCATATCCACCGTTGGCATTTGGCCTGCTGTGGGTGCGTTAAACTGGTGGTACTACTTTGCGACCCACTGACAGCCCCACAGGAGTATCGAGAACAAAACGCTGGACCGAAGCGAGCAGTCTGGATCTGACTAAAAAAATTAGTATCTTCTCACCGCTAGCAAGAAGCTCACCGTCGGCCCTGTGCCGGCGGGAGCATGATTGACAGCTACCGATCGGCCAATCCCTGATCCGTTTTTTGATTTGTCTTTGGCGGCGAGCGGTAACTGTTCTATGGGATAGCGTTCCAAGCGAGCCGCCGATGTTGAACCTTTACCGAAGGCCTTCGACAGATGGAGATTGAGAACGCGGCTCGCTCAAAAATATCCCTACGTTTCAATTGTATTTGCGAGGAGTCTTGAAACGTGTATAGCCTTTTTTGTCACCCTATCTTTTGTCGGATTGCAGATCGGACGAGGCTCCAGTGAGTCTCGCCACCGCGTTCCAATCGATGATCGATCGTAACAGTCGCCAGTGCTCGACGCTCGCCGCAGATTGCCAGGCCAGGAAAAGGAATTGAGTCAAGAACATCGCCACAAGTACCGCAACAATCGCATACTGCAATGAGCATACGGTGGCAGCCGGCACTAGCAGCAGAGCCAAGACGACCAAGACTCCGGTCACGGTTGCACAGAACAACAGATAGCGAATATGGAATCGGAACGCGAATGCAGCCGAGATGTCACGATCTTTTGTCTCAAGGTAAGATCGCAGGCACATGCGCTGCATGCTAGTGAGCGAATCTTTGTGCAGCAAACCGAGGCGACCTAGCCTCGGCGGCTCCGATCCAGGCTCAATCGCTTCCATTCCCGCAGAATCTAGTTTGTTCAGAGTTACGGGTCGTCCCGAATCGGCTGCAAGGGGGTAGGTATAAACAATGTATGGCTTTGCGTCTTCCATTCCGCCGGTTGACTGGTAGAACGAGCGAGCCGCCGAGTTTTCAACCTCTGTTGCAACCCACGCCTCAGCGCAGCCCTGGCTCGTTCCCCACTCGAGAAGTGCCGAAATAAGCTCGGTTCCGATTCCTTGTCGGAGGTGGCGATCAGCGACGCCTACCTCGTTGATGAACAGTGACTTCGGTTTGTCTGGATGCACATAAGTGAGACCAGTAGCCATGCCGACTACCTGGCCTTCCATGATCGCTACAAAGAGGGCATTCGATGGATGGCTCAGGTACTCACGGAGATATGCTGGATTGACCGGGTAGTCAAATACATCGTCGTCAACGCTATCAAGGAGCGATGTGGTCGCCTCGGTGACATGACGAATTGTGTAGACAGGTTGGCTCACAGGTTGAAGGCCCGACAATTGGAGCGAGGGTTATCCTTGTGGTGCACCATCTGGCAACTCCTGTCCAGGAAGAACAAGCTTACGTTCCGAAGGACGAGCCTGTGATCCAAGCAATTATAAACGGTCCAATCAACCCCAGCACTATTGGTAGCCCAGCTATGCTATAAAACTAATGGGCGAGTTGCCGGTCTGATGGAGAGCAATACAGGTGTATTAATAGAGTTATTGGCGAGCCAATCACAAACGTCAAAATGGACATGCCGAAACCAACGGCGCCAATGATGGGACGGTAACTCTGCGATGGCGAACTGTACAGCGCAACGAAGTGTTCACCGAGCCAATACAGCATTAATAATGTTGGGATTAAGGCTAGAGCGAGATAGATGATCACCACAACTCGCGAAACCGACCATCTGGCGGTTTGGCTAGCCGGCCAGGGCGCTTCGTACGGATTGTTGGTTGGCGTTGACATTGGATGTGACCACGGGCTTATTAGTTTTCTCTGCTCTTCTTGTCCTAGGCTATCCTGCCCCAAGATCCTCAACAAATCGCGTTTGCGGAGTCAATCTTCTTAGTTCGACACCGAACTGTTCAGCCACGATTGGGAAGAGGTCGCTTAGCACAAGTTCTTTCGTCGTCAGGTCGGTCCTTTTCGTTGCTATCACAGAGCCAACGGAGGATTTCACTAAGTCTCCGACCGTGGAGAAATTCGACGGTATCTCGGATCGATAACGCTTCATCCAACTGTAAACGATGAGCGAGACCAATGAGCTCAATAAGATGGAGATTAGCCACATCTCCCATGGGAACAAACAAAGCGGTATCGCATAAACGCAAGCGATAAGCGCCAGCGTGAAATTGTAAGTTGAACGATCCATGCGCAGTCCTGGAAATCGCCACGGTTGCTTGGATTGAATAGACGCCCAGCACGTCTTTCGTTGGGACAACGGAATCAGTTCAACTAGCGGTGTGCTGGGACGTATTGGCAATGCCGGTGAACCGAGCGATTCTCGAATAACTCTGCGCAGTTCATAGAACGCGCGCATACTTGGGCACGGTGTGACGGACGATGCAAGGATACGCGCAAGAATTACATCAGCCAGATCACCAATGGTTCTGATTCTCTGGCTTTCGTCTTCGCGAAGCAGAATCCCAAAGTGATCCTCGACATCCATCACCAGCTCGACTGTGTCTAGTCCCATCACATTTGCAATTAAAGTTTTCGATCCGCCGCCACCGGATTCGATCGGGTACAAAAGTTCCGACAAAAGATGACGCAGTGCGTTTTTCACACCGCTCGATTTTAGTGGATTGCGAACCTCGGAAACAGTGGAAGCCGCCACGCCGATATGTCAGATAACCGATCGGACAAAAAATTAAAAGGACAAAAAATAGTTCCACTCATCATGACTCAGGTGCCTTGATAAGCCTTAAGTCCACGCCATTCGGTACAGGGCCAACGGTGAGCTTCTAGCCTGTTCGTCATGAATCCACCGCCCGAGGAATTTGTTCTCCTACGATTTCCTCGGCTCCTCTGCGATCCCTGCGTTTCAATTGCGGTTAGCAACCAGTATCCGGCTCTCTCGGGCTCATCTCAATTTGCACATGAGGGTGCTTCGCGGCAATCTGCCGGCACATCTCTTAGGTCAGTTCTCTGAATTGGTCGACGGAAAGCAGTGGCGTCGTCGGCATATA